>JAPZIH010000944.1:0-99398 GCA_027410445.1 Discoglossus pictus
TACCTGTCTCCACATCTAACACTGTATATCCGGTATATGTTTATGTACAGATGTACCTGTCTCCTCATCTAACACTGTATATACTGTATATGTTTATGTACAGATGTACCTGTCTCCCCATCTAACACTGTATATTCTGAATATGTTTATGTACAGATGTACCTGGTCTCCTCATCTAACACTGTATATACTGTATATGTTTATGTGCAGATGTACCTGTCTCCTCATCTATCACTGTATATACTGTATATGTTTATGTACAGATGTACCTGTCTCCTCATCTAACACTGGATATACTGTATATGTTTATGTACAGATGTACCTGTCTCCTCATCTAACACTGTGATATACTGTATATGTTTATGTACAGAATGTACCTGTCTCCTCATCTAACACTGGATATACTGTATATGTTTATGTACAGATGTACCTGTCTCCTCATGTAACACTGGATATACTGTATATGTTTATGTACAGATGTACCTGTCTCCACATCTAACACTGGATATACTGTATATGTTTATGTACAGATGTACCTGTCTCCACATCTAACACTGTATATACTGTATATGTTTATTGCAGATGTACCTGTCTCCTTATCTAACACTGTATTATACTGTATATGTTTATGTACAGATGTACCTGTCTCCTCATCTAACACTATATACTGTATATGTTTATGTACAGATGTACCTGTCTCCTCATCTAACACTGTATATACTGTATATGTTTATGTACAGATGTACCTGTCTCCTCATCTAACACTGGATATACTGTATATGTTTATGTACAGATGTACCTGTCTCACTCTAACACTGTATATACTGTATATGTTTATGTACAGATGTACCTGTCTCCTCATCTAACACTGTATATACTGTATATGTTTATGTACAGATGTACCTGTCTCCTCATCTAACACTGTATATACTGTATATGTTTATGTACAGATGTACCTGTCTCATCATCTAACACTGTATATACTGTATATGTTTATGTACAGATGTACATGTCTCCTCATCTAACACTGTATATTACCTGTATATGTTTATGTACAGATGTACCTGTCTCCTCATCTAACACTGTATATACTGTATATGTTTATGTACAGATGTACCTGTCTCCTCATCTAAACACTTGTATATACTGTATATGTTTATGTACAGATGTACCTGTCTCCTCATCTAACACTGTATATACTGTATATGTTTATGTACAGATGATGTACCTGTCTCCTCATCTAACACTGTATATACTGTGATATGTTTATGTACAGATGTACCTGTCTCCTCATCTAACACTGTATATACTGTATATGTTTATGTACAGATGTACCTGTCTCCTCATCTAACACTGTATATACTGTATATGTTTATGTACAGATGTACCTGTCTCCTCATCTAACACTGTATATACTGTATATGTTTATGTACAGATGTACCTGTCTCCTCATCTAACACTGTATATACTGTATATGTTTATGTACAGATGTACCTGTCTCCTCATCTAACACTGTATATACTGTATATGTTTATGTACAGATGTACCTGTCTCCTCATCTAACACTGTATATACTGTATATGTTTATGTACAGATGTACCTGTCTCCTCATCTAACACTGTATATACTGTATATGTTTATGTTAAGATGTACCTGTCTCCTCATCTAACACTGTTATACTGTATATGTTTATGTACAGATGTACCTGTCTCCTCATCTAACACTGGATATACTGTATATGTTTATGTACAGATGTACCTGTCTACATAACACTGTATATACTGTATTGTTTATGTGCAGATGTACCTGTCTCCTTATCTAACACTGATATACTGTATATGTTTATGTACAGATGTACCTGTCTCCTCATCTAACACTGTATATACTGTATATGTTTATGTACAGATGTACCTGTCTCCTCATCTAACACTGTATATACTGTATATGTTTATGTACAGATGTACCTGTCTCCTCATCTAACACTGGATATACTGTATATGTTTATGTACAGATGTACCTGTCTCCTCATCTAACACTGTATATACTGTATATGTTTATGTACAGATGTACCTGTCTCCTCATCTAACACTGTATATACTGTGTATGTTTATGTACAGATGTACCTGTCTCCTCATCTAACATGTATATACTGTATATGTTTATGTACAGATGTACCTGTCTCCACATCTAACACTGTATATACTGTATATGTTTATGTACAGATGTACCTGTCTCCTCATCTAACACTGTATATACTGTATATGTTTATGTGCAGATGTACCTGTCTCCTTATCTAACACTGTATATACTGTATATGTTTATGTACAGATGTACCTGTCTCCTCATCTAACACTGTATATACTGTATATGTTTATGTACAGATGTACCTGTCTCCTCATCTAACACTGTATATACTGTATATGTTTATGTGCAGATGTACCTGTCTCCTCATCTAAACTGGATATACTGTATATGTTTATGTACAGATGTACCTGTCTCCTCATCTAACACTGTATATACTGTATATGTTTATGTACAGATGTACCTGTCTCATCTAACACTGTATATACTGTATATGTTTATGTACAGATGTACCTGTCTCCTCATCTAACACTGGATATACTGTATATGTTTATGTACAGATGTACCTGTCTCCTCATCTAACACTGTATATAATGTATATGTTTATGTACAGATGTACCTGTCTCCTCATCTAACACTGTATATACTGTATATGTTTATGTGCAGATGTACCTGTCTCCTCATCTAACACTGGATATACTGTATATGTTTATGTACAGATGTACCTGTCTCCTCATCTAACACTGTATATACTGTATATGTTTATGTACAGATGTACCTGTCTCTTCATCTAACACTGGATATACTGTATATGTTTATGTACAGATGTACCTGTCTCCTCATCTAACACTGTATATACTGTATATGTTTATGTACAGATGTACCTGTCTCCTCATCTAACACTGTATATACTGTATATGTTTATGTACAGATGTACCTGTCTCCTCATCTAACACTGTATATACTGTATATGTTTATGTACAGTATATACCTGTCTTCTCATCTAACACTGTATATACTGTATATGTTTATGTACAGATGTACCTGTCTCCTCATCTAACACTGTATATACTGTATATGTTTATGTACAGATGTACCTGTCTCCTCATCTAACACTGTATATACTGTATATGTTTATGTACAGATGTACCTGTTGTGACAGATCCATCTATATGGACTGATATTGCTGGTTCGTCTGTTTTGCCTCTGTCCATGGAATAATATATATGGATGTATATACTACTATGGGTTAGTCATGTTGTACAAATTGCAACATACATATTGGATTATGAGAAGGGCACCCAGCTGGACACCAAGGCTAATCACTTAAGTACACACACTTAAGTGATAGCAGCCAGGGACAATAAGGTCCTAACAGACAGAGAGGCGCCTTAACCCCCTGAAATCTACAGGTTGTCCCACTCACAAATCAAGGCAAAAGTTCAGGCTCAGAGAGATGTTGCTCTCCTCCACCACAAGGGGTAGAATGAGCAGTTAGCCACGCCTAGTGGGCGGCTCCTAGGGGAGGGGACTCCTGGTTCCCACGCCTTAACTCTGTCTGTTGGGCCAGAGGTAATTAGGGGTTGACCAAAGGTAGTCACTGCCCCTATTGTGAATGTGAAGGGTTTAAAAATGTGTGTTGTTTCAATAAAAAGAGAGTTCACTTTTAACCCTCAACACGGAGCGTGGTCTCGTCCTTGGGGGTGTCGTAATAACTGGTGGCAAGTGACGGAATGAACCTCATCGCCCAGAGAGACAACTATATCCAAGATTAATGGAAAGACAATACCAAGGGCTGAAAAGAGCTACCCTTAAAGACCTACTGGAACAAAGAGGCAGACAAGCCAGTAATCTCAGGAAAAGTGAGATTATTGCAATGCTAAACGAAATGGATGAAGGAACCAATGGGCCCAGCACAGCTGACAGAACCCCTGAAGAGGCAAGCTTTGACCGGGCGGTGAGAATCAGACTGGCTCATTATGGTCCCAACCCATCTCCAGAGATCATCAGCCGGGTCATGGACGCTGTGGATGCCAACCTGCGACGCCAAAGCGGTGCTGCAGCAGCTCCAGTTCTAGCATCCCCGGTGGAGAAAAGGAAGGTACAGTTTGCAGCTTTTAAATCCTTCCTGGAAACAGAAGGGGAGATTGATGGGTACCTTGCTGATTTTGAGCGGCAATGTGCGCTACACAAGGTACCCGCAGAAGACTGGGTAACTATATTGTCCGGAAAGCTATCCGGCCGGGCCAGTGACGCTTTTCGGGCCATTCCTGATGAGGAGATCGGGGATTATGTGGCTGTAAAGAAAGCTTTGCTCTCCCGGTATGCCGTTACACCGGAGGCATACCGGAGGCGGTTCAGAGACACTGCCAAACTAACTGGGGATTCCTACGTCGAATGGGCATGTAAAATACACCGCACAGCCGCTAACTGGATGGCGGGGTGTCAAGCCGTATCCGGGGAAGAGGTGCTGCAGATGTTCCTGCTGGAACATTGTTTTGAGAAATTATCCCCAGGCGTCAGAGAGTGGGTAAGGGACCGCAAACCCTCCACCCTGCATGAAGCAGCCCGCCTGGCTGATGAGTACACGGATGCCCGTAAACTGGACAGTGCTATTGTCAAGACTCCTGCCAGAGTGGAGTACCGACCAGCAGCACCCCCTCCAGCTAATAACTACCCTCAGCCGCCCCGGCCTAATTCACGGGACTACTCAACGCCCATCCGGTGTTTTGGGTGCAAGCAGCTGGGGCACAAGCGGCTTGAGTGCCCGCTTAATAACGCTAACCAGGCCCAGTCTTGGAGACCCACCAGCGGAAACCAGCGCAACCATCCGCCTGCTGCCCACTGCGTAGAAGTGGAGGAATGTTGGGGCGTCCTGCACGAGGCAGACCCCGTCCAAGCTGCCCACCGGGATAACCGACAACAACACCGGCAACTCGTCAAAGTAAACGGGAAGGAGGTCAGTGGTCTGCGGGATACCGGTGCAACCATGACATTGCTCCAAAAGCACTTGGTGTCTGAGAAGCAACACACTGGAGATACTGTGGCTGTGAGAGTAGCCGGAGGCGCTGTGTTCCGCCTACCCGTGGCCCGGATACATTTGGATTGGGGAGTGGGCGCTAGACATGTGAATGTGGGGGTCATGAGGGATTTACCAGCTGACGTCCTCCTTGGAAATGACCTGGCCCCTCTTGTCTCCGCATACGCTCCCATGGGTCCTGCTGAAGTTAATGCGGTGATGACCCGGGCCCAGACCCGTGCCGCCGAGACCGTCCCACATGCTGCTGAGACCCAGGTAAGACTCTCTACCCCGACTTGCACCTTAGATCAGGCCCCCTTAGGCTGGGATACCCCAGAGACGTACGGGAGGGAAACCCGGGAGGACCCGACCCTGGAGAAGTATAGGGCTAGGGCAGAGGCTGGGGAAGAGGGAGTAGACGGGGAGCGTTACGAGTGGGTGGGGGACAGGCTGTATAGGATCCCTAAACCTTCCCAGAAACAAAATACCCCTCCACAGAACCGGCAGCTGGTGGTGCCTGCAAAATACCGACAGGAGATTCTGCGGATTGGGCATGATGTGCCATTAGCTGGACATCTAGGCTCCCGCCGCACAGCTCATAGGATCACTCAAAATTTCTTTTGGCCCAATTTTAACCGAGATGTGCGGGTATACTGTAGCACTTGTGACACATGTCAACGGGTGGGTAAACGGGGGGATCACCCAAAAGCTAGGCTTATGTCTATGCCTATCATTGGGGAACCCTTTTCCCGCATTGCCGTTGACATTGTGGGTCCACTGGCCAGGGCTAGTCCATCAGGTAAGAGATATATTCTCACCGTGGTGGACTATGCCACTCGTTACCCAGAGGCAGTAGCGCTGTCTAATATTGAGGCAGAGACAGTAGCTGATGCCCTGGTTAAGATTTTTACTAGGGTAGGGTTCCCTCAGGAGATTCTCTCCGACCAGGGACCTCAGTTTACCGCTGTGCTCACCCAACAGCTGTGGAAGGTGTGTGGCATTAAACCGCTGCGTAGCTCACCATATCACCCCCAGACTAACGGTCTCTGCGAACGATTTAATGGCACCCTCAAGCAGATGTTGAGGACCTTTACTGACACTTGCAGAGACTGGGAGCGATTCCTACCTCATCTGCTATTTGCATACAGAGAGGTGCCTCAGGAATCTACTGGGTTCTCCCCCTTTGAGCTCCTCTATGGGAGAAGGGTCAGAGGACCCCTAGATCTCATTAGGGGACACTGGGAGGGAGAGACAGAGCAGGAAGGAACTCCCATCGTGCCATATGTTCTGGAACTCCGGGACTGCATGGAGAAACTGTCCCTAATAGTAAGGGGGAATCTCCAGGCGGCCCAGGGGAGACAGAAGAGATGGTATGATCGGGGTGCCAGACAGCGGGTCTTCCAGGTGGGGCAAAAGGTTTTAGTGCTCAAGCCTGTGAAGACTAACAAGATGCAAGCATCTTGGCAGGGCCCGTATAAGATAGTAGCTCAGGTATGTGATACTACCTACCTTATAGCCAGCTGTGCAGATGAAAGGATTCAGCGATCCTTCCATGTGAATATGCTGAAGGAGTATCAGGAGAGACCAGAAGATGTCGCTGCAGTGTGTGCCCCGGCTGCAGACGACCCAGAGAATTTACCCCTGCCTGACTTATTAGAGAAGGACCCTCAGACTGACCTCACTAGTCTTGTACAGCTAGGGGATCGGTTAAGCCCCACAGAGAAGGTACAGGCCAAACAGCTTCTGTGGGAGAAGCAGGCGACGTTCTCCCAAGAGCCAGGCTACACTACCCTAGCTGTACATAAGGTAGAGACCCCCGGACAGACTCCCTTACGACAGCCACCCTATCGTATCCCTGAAGCAGTCCGGGAAGGAATGCGGAAGGAGATACAGGAGATGACTCGGCTTGGAGTCATCGAACCCTCGGACAGCCCTTGGGCCTCGCCTGTAGTCCTAGTGCCTAAGAAAGATGGGACCACCCGGTTCTGTGTGGACTACAGGCGGCTCAACGAGCGGACCACCACTGACGCCTACCCGATGCCCCGGGTAGACGAGTTATTAGACCGTATTGCCAGGGGACGCTATCTGACCACCATAGACCTGTGTAAGGGCTACTGGCAGATTCCCCTGGCCGAGGATGCTATCCCTAAGTCGGCTTTCGTCACCCTATTTGGCTTATACCAATTTAAGGTCATGCCATTTGGGATGAAGAATGCTCCGGCTACCTTCCAGCGTATGGTGGATAGACTTCTCGATGGCTTCCAGGAATTTGCTTGTGCATACCTGGATGACATTGCGGTCTACAGTGAGTCCTGGGAAGAGCACCTGGTACATGTAGGGATGGTTCTGGACAAGATTCGGGCCGCTGGCCTGACCTTGAAACCAGACAAGTGCCATCTAGGCATGGCTGAGGTACAGTACCTGGGTCACCGAGTGGGGTGTGGGAGCCAGAGACCAGAGCCAGCCAAGGTAGAGGCAGTGGCTAACTGGCCCACACCTCTCACGAAGACCCAGGTGCTAGCCTTCTTGGGGACAGCAGGGTACTACCGACGTTTTGTCCCAGACTACAGTACTATTGCCAAGCCCCTGACTGACCTGACGAAAAAGAATTTACCTAAGCAGGTCCTGTGGTCTCCAGCTTGTGAAGCCGCGTTTCAGGCACTGAAGCAGGCTCTTGTGAATGCCCCTGTCCTGGCTGCTCCAGTCCCTAATAAACGTTTTCTTGTTCATACAGATGCTTCCATGTATGGACTGGGGGCAGTGCTGAGCCAGGTCGGGGAAGATGGAGGAGAGCACCCTGTCGCATATCTCAGCAGAAAGTTATTACCTCGGGAAGTGAGCTATGCGGCAGTAGAGAAGGAGTGTTTAGCCCTGGTCTGGGCCTTGAAGAAGTTAAGCCCCTATTTATACGGACAGGAATTTTCACTTATAACGGACCACAATCCCCTTGTCTGGCTCAACCGGGTCTCAGGAGACAATGGGAGACTGCTGCGGTGGAGTTTAGCCCTACAACCTTATAACTTCACCATCAGCTACCGACCCGGTAAGCAGAACGGGAATGCTGATGGATTGTCCCGGCAAATTGACATCCCTAACACCTCCCAGTCCGGTCATCCCCAAGTTGACCCGCCGAAGGGTCAAGCCGGGTCTGCCGGAGTGTCCCACATGGAGGGAGCCGTGTGACAGATCCATCTATATGGACTGATATTGCTGGTTCGTCTGTTTTGCCTCTGTCCATGGAATAATATATATGGATGTATATACTACTATGGGTTAGTCATGTTGTACAAATTGCAACATACATATTGGATTATGAGAAGGGCACCCAGCTGGACACCAAGGCTAATCACTTAAGTACACACACTTAAGTGATAGCAGCCAGGGACAATAAGGTCCTAACAGACAGAGAGGCGCCTTAACCCCCTGAAATCTACAGGTTGTCCCACTCACAAAATCAAGGCAAAAGTTCAGGCTCAGAGAGATGTTGCTCTCTCCACCACAAGGGGTAGAATGAGCAGTTAGCCACGCCTAGTGGGCGGCTCCTAGGGGAGGGGACTCCTGGTTCCCACGCCTTAACTCTGTCTGTTGGGCCAGAGGTAATTAGGGGTTGACCAAAGGTAGTCACTGCCCCTATTGTGAATGTGAAGGGTTTAAAAATGTGTGTTGTTTCAATAAAAAGAGAGTTCACTTTTAACCCTCAACACGGAGCGTGGTCTCGTCCTTGGGGGTGTCGTAATACCTGTCTCCTCATCTAACACTGTATATACTGTATATGTTTATGTACAGATGTACCTGTCTCCTCATCTAACACTGTATATACTGTATATGTTTATGTACAGATGTACCTGTCTCCTCATCTAACACTGTATATACTGTATATGTTTATGTACAGATGTACCTGACTCCTCATCTAACACTGTATATACTGTATATGTTTATGTACAGATGTACCTGTCTCCTCATCTAACACTGGATATACTGTATATGTTTATGTACAGATGTACCTGTCTCCTTATCTAACACTGTATATACTGTATATGTTTATGTACAGATGTACCTGTCTCCTCATCTAACACTGTATATACTGTATATGTTTATGTACAGATGTACCTATCTCCTCATCTAACACCGGATATACTGTATATGTTTATGTACAGATGTACCTGTCTTCTCATATAACACTGTATATACTGTATATGTTTATGTACAGATGTACCTGTCTCCTCGTCTAACACTGGATATACTGTATATGTTTATGTACAGATGTACCTGTCTCCTCATCTAACACTGTATATACTGTATATGTTTATGTACAGATGTACCTGTCTCCTCATCTAACACCGGATATACTGTATATGTTTATGTACAGATGTACCTGTCTCCTCATCTAACACCGTATATACTGTATATGTTTATGTACAGATGTACCTGTCTCCTCATCTAACACTGTATATACTGTATATGTTCATGTACAGATGTACCTGTCTCCTCATCTAACACTGTATATACTGTATATGTTTATGTACAGATGTACCTGTCTCCTCATCTAACACTGGATATACTGTATATGTTTATGTACAGATGTACCTGTCTCCTCATCTAACACTGGATATACTGTATATGTTTATGTACAGATGTACCTGTCTCCTCATGTAACACTGTATATACTGTATATGTTTATGTACAGATGTACCTGTCTCCTCATATAACACTGTATATACTGTATATGTTTATGTACAGATGTACCTGTCTCCTCATCTAACACTGGATATACTGTATATGTTTATGTACAGATGTACCTGTCTCCTCATCTAACACTGTATATACTGTATATGTTTATGTACAGATGTACCTGTCTCCTCATCTAACACTGTATATACTGTATATGTTTATGTACAGATGTACCTGTCTCCTCATCTAACACTGTATATACTGTATATGTTTATGTACAGATGTACCTGTCTCCTCATCTAACACTGTATATACTGTATATGTTTATGTACAGATGTACCTGTCTCCTCATCTAACACTGTATATACTGTATATGTTTATGTACAGATGTACCTGTCTCCTCATCTAACACTGTATATACTGTATATGTTTATGTACAGATGTACCTGTCTCCTCATCTAACACTGGATATACTGTATATGTTTATGTACAGATGTACCTGTCTCCTCATCTAACACTGTATATACTGTATATGTTTATGTACAGATGTACCTGTCTCCTCATCTAACACTGTATATACTGTATATGTTTATGTACAGATGTACCTGTCTCCTCATATAACACTGTATATACTGTATATGTTTATGTACAGATGTACCTGTCTCCTCGTCTAACACTGTATATACTGTATATGTTTATGTACAGATGTACCTGTCTCCCCATGTAACACTGGATATACTGTATATGTTTATGTACAGATGTACCTGTCTCCTCGTCTAACACCGTATATACTGTATATGTTTATGTACAGATGTACCTGTCTCCTCATGTAACACTGTATATACTGTATATGTTTATGTACAGATGTACCTGTCTCCTCATCTAACACTGTATATACTGTATATGTTTATGTACAGATGTACCTGTCTCCTCATCTAACACTGTATATACTGTATATGTTTATGTACAGATGTACCTGTCTCCTCATCTAACACTGTATATACTGTATATGTTTATGTACAGATGTACCTGTCTCCTCATCTAACACTGTATATACTGTATATGTTTATGTATAGATGTACCTGTCTCCTCATGTAACACTGTATATACTGTATATGTTTATGTACAGATGTACCTGTCTCCTCGTCTAACACCGGATATACTGTATATGTTTATGTACAGATGTACCTGTCTCCTCATGTAACACTGTATATACTGTATATGTTTATGTACAGATGTACCTGTCTCCTCATGTAACACTGGATATACTGTATATGTTTATGTACAGATGTACCTGTCTCCTCGTCTAACACCGTATATACTGTATATGTTTATGTACAGATGTACCTGTCTCCTCATGTAACACTGTATATACTGTATATGTTTATGTACAGATGTACCTGTCTCCTCATCTAACACTGTATATACTGTATATGTTTATGTACAGATGTACCTGTCTCCTCATCTAACACTGTATATAATGTATATGTTTATGTACAGATGTACCTGTCTCCTCATCTAACACTGTATATACTGTATATGTTTATGTACAGATGTACCTGTCTCCTCATCTAACACTGTATATACTGTATATGTTTATGTACAGATGTACCTGTCTCCTCATCTAACACTGTATATACTGTATATGTTTATGTACAGATGTACCTGTCTCCTCATCTAACACTGTATATACTGTATATGTTTATGTACAGATGTACCTGTCTCCTCATCTAATACTGTATATACTGTATATGTTTATGTATAGATGTACCTGTCTCCTCATGTAACACTGTATATACTGTATATGTTTATGTACAGATGTACCTGTCTCCTCATCTAACACTGGATATACTGTATATGTTTATGTACAGATGTACCTGTCTCCTCGTCTAACACCGTATATACTGTATATGTTTATGTACAGATGTACCTGTCTCCTCATGTAACACTGTATATACTGTATATGTTTATGTACAGATGTACCTGTCTCCTCATCTAACACTGTATATACTGTATATGTTTATGTACAGATGTACCTGTCTCCTCATCTAACACTGTATATACTGTATATGTTTATGTACAGATGTACCTGTCTCCTCATCTAACACTGTATATACTGTATATGTTTATGTACAGATGTACCTGTCTCCTCATCTAATACTGTATATACTGTATATGTTTATGTATAGATGTACCTGTCTCCTCATGTAACACTGTATATACTGTATATGTTTATGTACAGATGTACCTGTCTCCTCATCTAACACTGTATATACTGTATATGTTTATGTACAGATGTACCTGTCTCCTCATCTAACACTGTATATACTGTATATGTTTATGTACAGATGTACCTGTCTCCTCATCTAACACTGTATATACTGTATATGTTTATGTACAGATGTACCTGTCTCCTCATCTAACACTGTATATACTGTATATGTTTATGTACAGATGTACCTGTTTCCTCATCTAACACTGTATATACTGTATATGTTTATGTGCAGATGTACCTGTCTCCTCATGTAACACTGTATATACTGTATATGTTTATGTACAGATGTACCTGTCTCCTCATCTAACACTGGATATACTGTATATGTTTATGTACAGATGTACCTGTCTCCTCATCTAACACTGGATATACTGTATATGTTTATGTACAGATGTACCTGTCTCCTCATCTAACACTGTATATACTGTATATGTTTATGTACAGATGTACCTGTCTCCTCATCTAACACTGGATATACTGTATATGTTTATGTACAGATGTACCTGTCTCCTCATCTAACACTGTATATACTGTATATGTTTATGTACAGATGTACCTGTCTCCTCATCTAACACTGTATATAATGTATATGTTTATGTACAGATGTACCTGTCTCCTCATCTAACACTGTATATACTGTATATGTTTATGTACAGATGTACCTGTCTCCTCATCTAACACTGTATATACTGTATATGTTTATGTACAGATGTACCTGTCTCCTCATCTAACACTGGATATACTGTATATGTTTATGTACAGATGTACCTGTCTCCTCATCTAACACTGTATATACTGTATATGTTTATGTACAGATGTACCTGTCTTCTCATCTAACACTGGATATACTGTATATGTTTATGTACAGATGTACCTGTCTCCTCATCTAACACTGTATATATTGTATATGTTTATGTACAGATGTACCTGTCTCCTCATCTAACACTGGATATACTGTATATGTTTATGTACAGATGTACCTGTCTCCTCATCTAACACTGTATATACTGTATATGTTTATGTACAGATGTACCTGTCTCCTCATCTAACACTGTATATAATGTATATGTTTATGTACAGATGTACCTGTCTCCTCATCTAACACTGTATATACTGTATATGTTTATGTACAGATGTACCTGTCTCCTCATCTAACACTGTATATACTGTATATGTTTATGTACAGATGTACCTGTCTCCTCATCTAACACTGTATATACTGTATATGTTTATGTACAGATGTACCTGTCTCCTCATCTAACACTGTATATACTGTATATGTTTATGTACAGATGTACCTGTCTCCACATCTAACACTGTATATACTGTATATGTTTATGTACAGATGTACCTGTCTCCTCATCTAACACTGTATATACTGTATATGTTTATGTACAGATGTACCTGTCTCCTCATCTAACACTGTATATACTGTATATGTTTATGTACAGATGTACCTGTCTCCTCATCTAACACTGTATATACTGTATATGTTTATGTACAGATGTACCTGTCTCCTCATCTAACACTGGATATACTGTATATGTTTATGTACAGATGTACCTGTCTCCTCATCTAACACTGTATATACTGTATATGTTTATGTACAGATGTACCTGTCTCCACATCTAACACTGTATATACTGTATATGTTTATGTACAGATGTACCTGTCTCCTCATCTAACACTGTATATACTGTATATGTTTATGTACAGATGTACCTGTCTCCTCATCTAACACTGTATATACTGTATATGTTTATGTACAGATGTACCTGTCTCCTCATCTAACACTGTATATACTGTATATGTTTATGTACAGATGTACCTGTCTCCTCATCTAACACTGGATATACTGTATATGTTTATGTACAGATGTACCTGTCTCCTCATCTAACACTGTATATACTGTATATGTTTATGTACAGATGTACCTGTCTCCTCATCTAACACTGTATATACTGTATATGTTTATGTGCAGATGTACCTGTCTCCTCATCTAACACTGTATATACTGTATATGTTTATGTACAGATGTACCTGTCTCCTCATCTAACACTGTATATACTGTATATGTTTATGTACAGATGTACCTGTCTCCTCATCTAACACTGTATATACAGTATATGTTTATGTACAGATGTACCTCTCTCCTCATCTAACACTGTATATACTGTATATGTTTATGTACAGATGTACCTGTCTCCTCATCTAACACTGTATATACTGTATATGTTTATGTACAGATGTACCTGTCTCCACATCTAACACTGGATATACTGTATATGTTTATGTACAGATGTACCTGTCTCCTCATCTAACACTGTATATACTGTATATGTTTATGTACAGATGTACCTGTCTCCTCATGTAACACTGTATATACTGTATATGTTTATGTACAGATGTACCTGTCTCCTCATCTAACACTGTATATACTGTATATGTTTATGTGCAGATGTACCTGTCTCCTCATCTAACACTGTATATACTGTATATGTTTATGTACAGATGTACCTGTCTACTCATCTAACACTGTATATACTGTATATGTTTATGTACAGATGTACCTGTCTCCTCATCTAACACTGTATATACTGTATATGTTTATGTGCAGATGTACCTGTCTCCTCATCTAACACTGTATATACTGTATATGTTTATGTACAGATGTACCTGTATCCTCATCTAACACTGGATATAATGTATATGTTTATGTACAGATGTACCTGTCTCCTCATCTAACACTGTATATACTGTATATGTTTATGTACAGATGTACCTGTCTCCTCATCTAACACTGTATATACTGTATATGTTTATGTACAGATGTACCTGTCTCCTCATCTAACACAGGATATACTGTATATGTTTATGTACAGATGTACCTGTCTCTTCATCTAACACTGTATATACTGTATATGTTTATGTACAGATGTACCTGTCTCCTCATGTAACACTGTATATACTGTATATGTTTATGTACAGATGTACCTGTCTCCTCATCTAACACTGTATATACTGTATATGTTTATGTACAGATGTACCTGTCTCCTCATCTAACACTGTATATACTGTATATGTTTATGTACAGATGTACCTGTCTCCTCATCTAACACTGTATATAATGTATATGTTTATGTACAGATGTACCTGTCTCCCCATCTAACACCGGATATACTGTATATGTTTATGTACAGATGTACCTGTTTCCTCATCTAACACTGTATATACTGTATATGTTTATGTACAGATGTACCTGTCTCCTCATCTAACACTGTATATACTGTATATGTTTATGTGCAGATGTACCTGTCTCCTCATCTAACACTGTATATACTGTATATGTTTATGTACAGATGTACCTGTCTCCTCATCTAACACTGTATATACTGTATATGTTTATGTACAGATGTACCTGTCTCCTCATCTAACACTGTATATACTGTATATGTTTATGTACAGATGTACCTGTCTCCTCATCTAACACTGTATATACTGTATATGTTTATGTACAGATGTACCTGTCTCCTCATCTAACACTGTATATACTGTATATGTTTATGTACAGATGTACCTGTCTCCTCATCTAACACTGTATATACTGTATATGTTTATGTACAGATGTACCTCTCTCCTCATCTAACACTGGATATACTGTATATGTTTATGTACAGATGTACCTGTCTCCTCATCTAACACTGTATATACTGTATATGTTTATGTACAGATGTACCTGTCTCCTCATCTAACACCGGATATACTGTATATGTTTATGTACAGATGTACCTGTCTCCTCATCTAACACTGTATATACTGTATATGTTTATGTACAGATGTACCTGTCTCCTCCTCTAACACTGTATATACTGTATATGTTTATGTGCAGATGTACCTGTCTCCTCATCTAACACTGGATATACTGTATATGTTTATGTACAGATGTACCTGTCTCCTCATCTAACACTGGATATACTGTATATGTTTATGTACAGATGTACCTGTCTCCTCATCTAACACTGTATATACTGTATATGTTTATGTACAGATGTACCTGTCTCCTCATCTAACACTGTATATACTGTATATGTTTATGTACAGATGTACCTGTCTCCTCATCTAACACTGTATATACTGTATATGTTTATGTACAGATGTACCTGTCTCCTCATCTAACACTGTATATACTGTATATGTTTATGTACAGATGTACCTGTCTCCTCATGTAACACTGTATATACTGTATATGTTTATGTACAGATGTACCTGTCTCCTCATCTAACACTGTATATACTGTATATGTTTATGTACAGATGTACCTGTCTCCTCATCTAACACTGGATATACTGTATATGTTTATGTACAGATGTACCTGTCTCCTCATCTAACACCGTAAATACTGTATATGTTTATGTACAGATGTACCTGTCTCCTCATCTAACCACTGTATATACTGTATATGTTATGTACAGATGTACCTGTCTCCTCATCTAACACTGGATATACTGTATATGTTTATGTACAGATGTACCTGTCTCCTCATCTAACACTGGATATACTGTATATGTTTATGTACAGATGTACCTGTCTCCTCATCTAACACTGGATATACTGTATCTGTTTATGTACAGATGTACCTGTCTCCTCATCTAACACTGGATATACTGTATATGTTTATGTACAGATGTACCTGTCTCCACATCTAACACTGTATATACTGTATATGTTTATGTACAGATGTACCTGTCTCCTCATCTAACACTGTATATACTGTCTCCTCATCTAACACTGGATATAATGTATATGTTTATGTACAGATGTACCTGTCTCCTCATCTAACACTGTATATACTGTATATGTTTATGTACAGATGTACCTGTCTCCTCATCTAACACTGGATATACTGTATATGTTTATGTACATATGTACCTGTCTCCTCATCTAACACTGGATATACTGTATATGTTTATGTACAGATGTACCTGTCTCCTCATCTAACACTGTATATACTGTATATGTTTATGTACAGATGTACCTGTCTCCTCATCTAACACTGGATATACTGTATATGTTTATGTACAGATGTACCTGTCTCCTCATCTAACACTGTATATACTGTATATGTTTATGTACAGATGTACCTGTCTCCTCATCTAACACTGTATATACTGTATATGTTTATGTACAGATGTACCTGTCTCCTCATCTAACACTGGTATATACTGTATATGTTTATGTACAGATGTACCTGTCTCCTCATCTAACACTGTATATACTGTATATGTTTATGTACAGATGTACCTGTCTCCTCATCTAACACTGGATATACTGTATATGTTTATGTACAGATGTACCTGTCTCCTCATCTAACACCGGATATACTGTATATGTTTATGTACAGATGTACCTGTCTCCTCATCTAACACTGTTATACTGTATATGGTTTATGTACAGATGTACTGTCTCCTCATCTAACACTGTATATACTGTATATGTTTATGTACAGATGTACCTGTCTCCTCATCTAACACTGTATATACTGTATATGTTTATGTACAGATGTACCTGTCTCCTCATCTAACACTGTATATACTGTATATGTTTATGTACAGATGTACCTGTCTCCTCATCTAACACTGTATATACTGTATATGTTTATGTACAGATGTACCTGTCTCCTCATCTAACACTGTATATACTGTATATGTTTATGTACAGATGTACCTGTCTCCTCATCTAACACTGTATATACTGGTATATGTTTATGTACAGATGTACCTGTCTCCTCATCTAACAGCTGTATATACTGTATATGTTTATGTACAGATGTACCTGTCTCCTCATCTAACACTGTATATACTGTATATGTTTATGTACAGATGTACCTGTCTCCTCATCTAAACACTGTATATACTGTATATGTTTATGTACAGATGTACCTGTCTCCTCATCTAACACTGGATATACTGTATATGTTTATGTACAGATGTTACCTGTCTCCTCATCTAACACTGGATATACTGTATATGTTTTATGTACAGATGTACCTGTGTCCTTATCTAACACTGGATATACTGTATATGTTTATGTACAGATGTACCTGTTCCTCATCTAACACTGTATATAATGTATATGTTTATGTACAGATGTACCTGTCTCCTCATCTAACACTGGATATACTGTATATGTTTATGTACAGATGTACCTGTCTCCCCATCTAACATGTATATACTGTATATGTTTATGTACAGATGTACCTGTCTCCTCATGTAACACTGTATACTGTATGTTTATGTACAGATGTACCTGTCTCCTCATCTAACACTGTATATACTGTATATGTTTTATGTACAGATGTACCTGTCTCCTCATCTAATACTGTATATACTGTATATGTTTATGTATAGATGTACCTGTCTCCTCATGTAACACTGTATATACTGTATATGTTTATGTACAGATGTACCTGTCTCCCCATCTAATACTGTATATACTGTATATGTTTATGTATAGATGTACCCTAGTCTACTCAGTCTAACACTGTATATACCTGTATGATGTTATGTACAGATGTACCTGTCATCCGTCATCTAACACTGTATATACTGTATATGTTTATGTACAGATGTACCTTGTCTCTCATCTAACACCGGATATACTTGGTATATGTTATGTATCAGATGGACCTGTCTCCTCATATAACACATGTATATACTGTTACATGTTTGATTGTACTAGATGTACCTGTCTCCTCATCTAACACTGTTATACTGTATATTGATTATGTACAGATGTACCTGTCTCCTCATCTAACACTGTATATAATGTATATGTTTATGTACAGATGTACCTGTCTCCTCATCTAACACTGGATATACTGTATAAGTTTATGTACAGATGTACCAGTCTCCTCAATCTAACACTGAATATACTGTATATGTTTATGTGCAGATGTACCTGTCCTCCTCATCTAACACTGTATAATACTGTTATGTTTTATGTACAGATGTACCTGTCTCCTCATCTAACACTGGATATACTGTATATGTTTATGTACAGATGTACCTGTCTCCTCATCTAACACTGTATATACTGTATATGTTTATGTGCAGATGTACCTGTCTACTCATCTAACACTGGATATACTGTATATGTTTATGTACAGATGTACCTGTCTCCTCATAACACTGTATATACTGTATATGTTTATGTACAGATGTACCTGTCTCCCCATCTAACACTGGATATACTGTATATGTTTATGTACATATGTACCTGTCTCCTTATCTAACACTGTATATACTGTATATGTTTATGTACAGATGTACCTGTCTCCTCATCTAACACCGGATACACTGTATATACTGTATATGTTTATGTACAGATGTACCTGTCTCCTCATGTAACACTGTATATACTGTATATGTTTATGTACAGATGTACCTGTCTCCTCATCTAAAACTGTATATACTGTATATGTTTATGTACAGATGTACCTGTCTCCTCATGTAACACTGTATATACTGTATATGTTTATGTACAGATGTACCTGTCTCCTCATCTAACACTGTATATACTGTATATGTTATGTACAGATGTACCTGTCTCCTCATCTAACACTGTATATACTGTATATGTTTATGTACAGATGTACCTGTCTCCTCATCTAACACTGTATATACTGTATATGTTTATGTACAGATGTACCTGTCTCCTCATCTAACACTGGATATACTGTATATGTTTATGTACAGATGTACCTGTCTCCTCATCTAACACTGTATAATGTATATGTTTATGTACAGATGTACCTGTCTCCTCATCTAACACTGTATATATCTGTATATGTTAATGTACAGATGTACCTGTCTCCTCATCTAACACTGTATATACTGTATATGTTTATGTACAGATGTACCTGTCTCCTCATCTAACACTGTATATACTGTATATGTTTATGTACAGATGTACCTGTCTCCTCATCTAACACTGTATATACTGTATATGTTATGTACAGATGTACCTGTCTCCTCATCTAACACTGGATATACTGTATATGTTTATGTACAGATGTACCTGTCTCTCATCTAACACTGTATATACTGTATATGTTTATGTACAGATGTACCTGTCTCCTCATCTAACAACTGTATATACTGTATATGTTTATGTTACAGATGTAACTCTGTCTCCTCATCTAACACTGTATATACTGTATATGTTTATGTACAGATGTACCTGTCATCCTCATCATCTAACACTGGGATATACTGTATTATGTTTATGTGCAGATGTACCTGTCTCCACATCTAACACTGTACATACTGGTATATGTTTATGTACAGATGTCCTGTCTCCTCATCTAACTTTATATACTGTATATGTTTATGTACAGAGTACATGTCTCCTCATCTTACTACACTGTACATACTGTATATGTTTATGTACAGATGTACCTGTCTCCTCATCTAACACTGGATATACTGTATATGTTTATGTACAGATGTCCTGTTGTCTCCTCATCTAACACATGGATATAATTGTAGTATGTTTATGTACAGATGTACCTGCTTCCTCATCTAACACTGTATATACTGTATATGTTATGTACAGATGTGACCTGTCTCCCATCTAACACTGTATATACTGTATATGTTTATGTACAGATGTACCTGTCTCCTCATCTAACACTGTATATACTGTATATGTTTATGTACAGATTGTACCTGTCTCTCTCATCAACACTGTATATACTGTATATGTTTAATGTACAGATTACCTGTCTCCTCATCTAACACTGTATATACTGTATATGTTTATGTACAGATGTACCTGTCTCCTCATCTAACACTGTATATACTGTATATGTTTATGTACAGATGTACCTGTCTCCTCATCTAACACTGTATAATACTGTATATTTTTATGTACAGATGTACCTGTCTCCTCATCTAACACTGTATATACTGTATATGTTTATGTACAGATGTACCTGTCTCCCATCTAACACTGTATATACTGTATATGTTTATGTACAGATGTACCTGTCTCCTCATCTAACACTGTATATACTGAGTATAGGTCTATGTACAATGTACCTGTCTCCTCTATATAACACTGGTATATACTGTATATGTTTAGGTACAAGATGTACCTGTCTCCTCATCTAACACTGGATAACTGTATATGTTTATGTCAGATGTACCTGTCTCCCATCTAACACTGATATACTGTATATGTTTATGTACAGATGTATCTCCCCTCCTGTCTCCTCATCTAACACTGTAGTATACTGTATATGTTTTATGTACAGATGTAGCCTCCCTGTCTCCTCAACTAACACATGTATATACTGTTTAATGTTTATGTACATATTACCTGACCTCCTCATCTAAACACTGTATATACTGTATATGTATATGTACAGATGTACCTGTCTCCTCATCAACTCTGTTATATACCTGTTATGTTTATTACAGATGTACCTGTCTCCTTATCTAACACTGAAATACGTGTATAATGTTTATGTACAATGTACCTGACCCTCATCTAACACTGTAAATACTGTATATGTTTATGTACAGATGTACCTGTCTCCTCATCTAACACTGTATATACTGTATATGTTTATGTACAGATGTACCTGTCTCCTCATCTAACACTGTATAACTGTATATGTTTATGTACAGATGTACCTGTCTCCTCATCTAACACTGTATATACTGTATATGTTTAGTACAGATGTACCTGTCTCCTCATCTAACACTGTATATACTGTATATGTTTATGTACAGATGTACCTGTCTCCTCATCTAACACTGGATATACTGTATATGTTTATGTACAGATGTACCTGCCTCCTCATCTAACACTGTATATACTGTATAAGTTTTATGTACAGATGTACCTGTCTCATCTAACACTGTATATACTGTATATGTTTATGTACAGATGTACCTGTCTCCTCATCTAACACTGGAATACTGTATATGTTTATGTACAGATGTACCTGTCTCCTCATCTAACACTGTATATACTGTATATGTTTATGTACAGATGTACCTGTCTCCACATCTAACATCTGTATATACTGTATATGTTTATGTACAGATGTACCTGTCTCCTCATCTAACACTGTATAGACCTGTATATGTTTATGTACAGATTACCTGTCTCCTCATCTAACACCGGATATACAGAATATGTTTATGTACAGATATACCTTCCTCCTCATCTAACACTGTATATACTGTATATGTATTTATGTACACGATGTACATGTCTCCTCATCTAACACTGTAGATACTGTATAGTTTTAATGTACAAGATGTACCTTTCTCCTCCATCGATCATGTACATAACTGTATATGTGATGTACAGATGTACCTGTCTCCTCATCTAACACTGTATATACTGTAATATGTTTATGTACCGGATGTACCTGACTCCTCATCTAACACAGTATATACTGTATATGTTTATGTGCAGATGTAACATTTCTCCCCGTCCTCTAACACTGTATATACTGTATATGTTTTATGTGACAGATGTACCGTCTCCTCATGTAACACTGTATATACTAGTATATGTTTATGTACAGATGTACCTGTCTCCACATCTAACACTGTATATACTGTATATGTTTATGTACAGATGTACCTGTCTCCTCATCTAACACTGTATATACTGTATATGTTTATGTACAGATGTACCTGTCTCCTCATCTAACACTGTATATACTGTATATGTTTATGTACAGATGTACCTGTCTCCTCATCTAACACTGTATATACTGTATATGTTTATGTACAGATGTACCTGTCTCCTCATCTAACACTGTATATACTGTATATTTTATGTACAGATGTACCTGTCTCCTCATCTAACACTGATATACTGTATATGTTTTATGTACAGATGTACCTGTCTCCACATCTAACACTGTATATACTGTATATGTTTATGTACAGATGTACCTGTCTCCTCATCTAACACTGTATATACTGTATATGTTTATGTACAGATGTACCTGTCTCCTCATCTAACACTGTATATACTGTATATGTTTATGTACAGATGTACCTGTCTCCTCAATATAACACTGTATATACTGTTATGTTTATGTACAGATGTACCTGTCTCCTCATCTAACACTGTATATACTGTATATGTTTATGTACAGATGTACCTGTCTCCTCATCTAACACTGTATACTGTATATGTTTATGTACAGATGTACCTGTCTCATCTAACACTGTATATACTGTATATGTTTATGTACAGATGTACCTGTCTCCACATCTAACACTGTATATACTGTATATGTTATGTACAGATGTACCTGTCTCCTCATCTAACACTGTATATACTGTATATGTTTATGTACAGATGTACCTGTCTCCTCATCTAACACTGTATATACTGTATATGTTTATACAGATGTACCTGTCTCCTCATCTAACACTGTATATACTGTATATGTTTATGTACAGATGTACCTGTCTCCTCATCTAACACTGTATATACTGTATATGTTTTATGTACAGATGTACCTGTCTCCTCATCTAACACTGTATATAATGTATATGTTTAAAGTACAGATGTACCTGTCTCCTCATCTAACACTGTATATACTGTATATGATTATGTACAGATGTACCTGTCTCCTCATCTAACACTGTATATACTGTATATGTTTATGTACAGATGTACCTGTCTCCTCATCTAACACTGTATATACTGTATATGTTTATGTACAGATGTACCTGTCTCCCATCTAACACTGGATTATACTGTATATGTTTATGTACAGATGTACCTGTCTCCTCATCTAACACTGTATATACTGTATATGTTTATGTACAGATGTACCTGTCCTCACCTAACACTGATATACTGTATATGTTTATGTACAGATGTACCTGTCTCCTCATCAACACTGTATATACTGTATATGTTTATGTACAGATGTACCTGTCTCCTCACGTAACACTGTATATACTTGTATATGTTTATGTACAGATTGTACCCTGTCTCCTCATCTAACACTGGATATACTGTATATGTTTATGTACAGATGTACCTGTCTCCTCATCTAACACTGTATATACTGTATATGTTTAAGTACAGATGTACCTGTCTCCTCATCTAACACTGTATATACTGTATATGTTTATGTACAGATGTACCTGTCTCCTCATATAACACTGTATATCTGTATATGTTTATGTACAGATGTACCTGTCTCCTCATCTAACACTGTATATACTGTATATGTTTATGTACAGATGTACCTGTCTCCTCATCTAACACTGTATATACTGTATATGTTTATGTACAGATGTACCTGTCTCCTCATCTAACACTGTATATACTGTATATGTTTATGTACAGATGTACCTGTCTCCTATCTAACACTGTATATACAGTATATGTTTATGTACAGATGTACCTGTCTCCTCATCTAACACTGGATATACTGTATATGTTTATGTACAGATGTACCTGTCTCCTCATCTAACACTGTATATACTGTATATGTTTATGTACAGATGTACCTGTCTCCTCATCTAACACTGTATATACTGTATATGTTTATGTACAGATGTACCTGTCTCCTCATCTAACACTGATATACTGTATATGTTTATGTACAGATTTACCTGTCTCCTCACTAACACTGTATATACTGTATATGTTTATGTACAGATGTACCTGTCTCCTCATCTAACACTGTATATACTGTATATGTTTATGTACAGATGTACCTGTCCCCTCATCTAACACTGTATATACTGTATATGTTTATGTACAGATGTACCTGTCTCCTCATCTAACACTGTATATACTGTATATGTTTATGTACAGATGTACCTGTCTCCTCATCTAACACTGTATATACTGTATTGTTTATGTACAGATGTACCTGTCTCCTCATCTAACACTGTATATACTGTATATGTTTATGTACAGATGTACCTGTCTCCTCATCTAACACTGTATATACTGTATATGTTTATGTACAGATGTACCTGTCTCCTCATCTAACACTGTATATACTGTATATGTTTATGTACAGATGTACCTGTCTCCTCATCTAACACTGTATATACTGTATATGTTTATGTACATATGTACCTGTCTCCTCATCTAACACTGTATATACTGTATATGTTTATGTACAGATGTACCTGTCTCCTCATCTAACACTGGAATATACTGTATATGTTTATGTACAGATGTACCTGTCTCCTCAGTCTAACACTGTATATACTGTATATGTTTATGTACAGATGTACCTGTCTCCTCATCTAACACTGTATATACTGTATATGTTTATGTACAGATGTACCTGTCTCCTCATCTAACACTGTATATACTGTATATGTTTATGTACAGATGTACCTGTCTCCTCATCTAACACTGTATATACTGTCTATGTTTATGTACAGATGTACCTGTCTCCTCATCTAACACTGTATAATACTGTATAATGTTTATGTACAGATGTACCTGTCTCCTCATCTAACACTGTATATACTGTATATGTTTATGTACAGATGTACCTGTCTCCTCAACTAACACTGTATATACCTGTATATGTTTATGTACAGATGTACCTGTCTCCTTCAATCTAACACTAGTATATACTTGTATATGTTTAGTGTACAGATGTACCTGTCTCCTCATCTAACACTGTATATACTGTATATGTTTATGTACAGATGTACCTGTCTCCTCAAACTAACACTGTATATAACTGTATATGTTTATGTACGATGTACCTGTCTCCTCATCTAACACTGTATATACTGTATATGTTTATGTACAGATGTACCTGTCTCTCATCTAACACTGTATATACTGTATATGTTTATGTACAGATGTACCTGTCTCCTCGTCTAACACTGGATATACTGTATATGTTTATGTACAGATGTACCTGTCTCCCTCATCTAACACTGATATTCTGTATATGTTTATGTACAGATGTACCTGTCTCCTCATCTAACACTGTATATACTGTATATGTTTTATGTACAGATGTACCTGTCTCCTCATCTAACACCTGGATATACTGTATATGTTTATGTACAGATGTACCTGTCTCCTCATCTAACACTGTATATACTGTATATGTTTATGTACAGATGTACCTGTCTCCTCATCTAACACTGTATATACTGTATATGTTATGTACAGATGTACCTGTCTCCTCATCTAACACTGTATATACTGTATTATGTTTATGTACAGATGTACCTGTCTCCTCATCTAACACTGTATATACTGTATATGTTTATGTACAGATGTACCTGTCTCCTCATCTAACACTGTATATACTGTATATGTTTATGTACAGATGTACCTGTCTCCTCAGTCTAACACTGTATATACTGTATATGTTATGTACAGATGTACCTGTCTCCTCATCTAACACTGGTTATACTGTATATGTTTATGTACAGATGTACCTGTCTCCTCATCTAACACTGGATATACTGTATATGTTTAGTGTACAGATGTACCTGTCTCCTCATCTAACACTGGATATACTGTATATGTTTATGTACAGATGTACCTGTCTCCTCATCTAACACTGTATATACTGTATATTTTATGTACAGATGTACCTCCTCATATAACACTGTATATACTGTATATGTTTATGTACAGATGTACCTTCTCCTCATCTAACACTGTATATACTGTATATGTTTATGTACAGATGTACCTGTCTCCTCATCTAACACTGTATATACTGTATATGTTTATGTACAGATGTACCTGTCTCCTCATCTAACACTGTATATACTGTATATGTTTATGTACAGATGTACCTGTCTCCTCATCTAACACTGTATATACTGTATATGTTTATGTACAGATGTACCTGTCTCCTCATCTAACACTGTATATACTGTATATGTTTATGTACAGATGTACCTGTCTCCTCATCTAACACTGTATATACTGTATATGTTTATGTACAGATGTACCTGTCTCCTCATCTAACACTGTATACTGTATATGTTTATGTACAGATGTACCTGTCTCCTCATATAACACTGTATATACTGTATATGTTTATGTACAGATGTACCTGTCTCCTCATCTAACACTGTATATACTGTATATGTTTATGTACAGATGTACCTGTCTCCTCATCTAACACTGGATATACTGTATATGTTTATGTACAGATGTAACCTGTCTCCTCATCTAACACTGTATATACTGTATATTTTATGTACAGATGTACCTGTCTCCTCATCTAACACTGTATATACTGTATATGTTTATGTACAGATGTACCTGTCTCCTCATCTAACACTGTATATACTGTATATGTTTATGTACAGATGTACCTGTCTCCTCCATCTAACACTGTATTATACTGTATATGTTTTATGTACAGATGTACCTGTCTCCTCATCTAACACTGTATATACTGTATATGTTTATGTACAGATGTACCTGTCTCCTCATCTAACACTGTATATACTGTATATGTTTATGTACAGATGTACCTGTCTCCTCATCTAACACTGGTATATACTGTATATGTTTATGTACAGATGTACCTGTCTCCTCATCTAACACTGTATATACTGTATATGTTTATGTACAGATGTACCTGTCTCCTCATCTAACACTGTATATACTGTATATGTTTATGTACAGATGTACCTGTCTCCTCATCTAACACTGTATATACTGTATATTTTATGTACAGATGTACCTGTCTCCTCATCTAACACTGTATATACTGTATATGTTTATGTACAGATGTACCTGTCTCCTCATCTAACACTGTATATACTGTATTTGTTTATGTACAGATGTACCTGTCTCCTCATCTAACACTGTATATACTGTATATGTTTATGTACAGATGTACCTGTCTCCTCATCTAACACTGTATATACTGTATATGTTTATGTACAGATGTACCTGTCTCCTCATCTAACACTGTATATACTGTATATGTTTTATGTACAGATGTACCTGTCTCCTCATCTAACACTGTATATACTGTATATGTTTATGTACAGATGTACCTGTCTCCTCATCTAACACTGTATATACTGTATATGTTTATGTACAGATGTACCTGTCTTCCTCATCTACAACTGGATATACTGATATGTTTATGTACAGATGTACCTGTCTCCTCATCTAACACTGTATATACTGTATATGTTTATGTACAGATTGTACCTGTCTCCTCATCTAACACTGTATATACTGTATATGTTTATGTACAAGATGTACCTGTCTCCTCATTAACACTGTATATACTGTATATGTTTATGTACAGATGTACCTGTCTTCCTCATCTAACACTGTATATACTGTATATGTTTATGTACAGATGTACCTGTCTCCTCATCTAACACTGTATATATGTATATGTTTATGTACAGATGTACCTGTCTCCTCATCTAACAACTGATATACTGTATATGTTTATGTACAGATGTACCTGTCTCCTCATCTAAACACTGTATATACTGTATATGTTTATGTACAGATGTACCTGTCTCCTCATCTAACACTGGATATACTGTATATGTTTATGTACAGATGTACCTGTCTCCTCATCTAACACTGTATATACTGTATATGTTTATGTACAGATGTACCTGTCTCCTCATCTAACACTGGATATACTGTATATGTTTATGTACAGATGTACCTGTCTCCTCATCTAACACTGGATATACTGTATATGTTTATGTACAGATGTACCTGTCTCCTCATCTAACACTGTATATACTGTATATGTTTATGTACAGATGTACCTGTCTCCTCATCTAACACTGTATATACTGTATATGTTTATGTACAGATGTACCTGTCTCCCATCTAACACTGTATATACTGTATATGTTTATGTACAGATGTACCTGTCTCCTCATCTAACACTGTATATACTGTATATGTTTATGTACAGATGTACCTGTCTCCTCATCTAACACTGTATATACTGTATATGTTTATGTACAGATGTACCTGTCTCCTCATGTAACACTGTATATACTGTATATGTTTATGTGCAGATGTACCTATCTCCTCATCTAACACTGTATATACTGTATATGTTTATGTACAGATGTACCTGTCTCCTCATGTAACACTGTATATACTGTATATGTTTATGTACAGATGTACCTGTCTCCTCATCTAACACTGTATATACTGTATATGTTTATGTACAGATGTACCTGTCTCCTCATGTAACACTGTATATACTGTATATGTTTATGTACAGATGTACCTGTCTCCTCATCTAACACTGTATATACTGTATATGTTTATGTACAGATGTACCTGTCTCCTCATCTAACACTGGATATACTGTATATGTTTATGTACAGATGTACCTGTCTCCCCATCTAACACTGGATATACTGTATATGTTTATGTACAGATGTACCTGTCTCCCCATCTAACACTGTATATACTGTATATGTTTATGTACAGATGTACCTGTCTCCTCATCTAACACTGTATATACTGTATATGTTTATGTACAGACGTACCTGTCTCCTCATCTAACACTGTATATACTGTATATGTTTATGTACAGATGTACCTGTCTCCTCATCTAACACTGTATATACTGTATATGTTTATGTACAGATGTACCTGTCTCCTCATCTAACACTGTATATACTGTATATGTTTATGTACAGATGTACCTGTCTCCTCATCTAACACTGTATATACTGTATATGTTTATGTACAGATGTACCTGTCTCCCCATCTAACACTGTATATACTGTATATGTTTATGTACAGATGTACCTGTCTCCTCATCTAACACTGTATATACTGTATATGTTTATGTACAGATGTACCTGTCTCCTCATGTAACACTGTATATACTGTATATGTTTATGTACAGATGTACCTGTCTCCCCATCTAACACTGTAATATGTATATGTTTATGTACAGATGTACCTGTCTCCCTCATCTAACACTATATACTGTATATGTTTATGTACAGATGTACCTGTCTCCTCATCTAACACTGTATATACTGTATATGTTTATGTACAGATGTACCTGTCTCCTCATCTAACACTGGATATACTGTATATGTTTATGTACAGATGTACCTGTCTCCTCATCTAACACTGTATATACTGTATATGTTTATGTACAGATGTACCTGTCTCCTCATCTAACACTGTATATACTGTATATGTTTATGTACAGATGTACCTGTCTCCTCATCTAACACTGTATATACTGTATATGTTTATGTACAGATGTACCTGTCTCCTCATCTAACACTGTATATACTGTATATAGTTTATGTACAGATGTACCTGTCTCCTCATCTAACACTGGATATACTGTATATGTTTATGTACAGATGTACCTGTCTCCTCATCTAACACTGTATATACTGTATATGTTTATGTACAGATGTACCTGTCTCCTCATCTAACACTGTATATACTGTATATGTTTATGTACAGATGTACCTGTCTCCCCATCTAACACTGTATATACTGTATATGTTTATGTACAGATGTACCTGTCTCCACATCTAACACTGTATATACTGTATATGTTTATGTACAGATGTACCTGTCTCCTCATCTAACACTGTATATACTGTATATGTTTATGTACAGATGTACCTGTCTCCTCATCTAACACTGTATATACTGTATATGTTTATGTACAGATGTACCTGTCTCCTCATCTAACACTGTATATACTGTATATGTTTATGTACAGATGTACCTGTCTCCTCATCTAACACTGTATATACTGTATATGTTTATGTACAGATGTACCTGTCTCCTCATCTAACACTGGATATACTGTATATGTTTATGTACAGATGTACCTGTCTCCTCATCTAACACTGTATATACTGTATATGTTTATGTACAGATGTACCTGTCTCCTCATCTAACACTGTATATACTGTATATGTTTATGTACAGATGTACCTGTCTCCTCATCTAACACTGTATATACTGTATATGTTTATGTACAGATGTACCTGTCTCCTCATCTAACACTGTATATACTGTATATGTTTATGTACAGATGTACCTGTCTCCTCATCTAACACTGTATATACTGTATATGTTTATGTACAGATGTACCTGTCTCTCATCTAACACTGGATATACTGTATTTGTTTATGCTTCAGAGATACCTGTCATTCATCATCTAACACTGTATATTCCTGGTATATGTTTATGTACAGATGTACCTGTCTCCTCATCTAACACATGGATATATGTATACTGTTTATGTATGTACCTGTCTCCTCATCTAACACTGATATACTGTATATGTTTGTACAGTGTACCTGTCTCCTCATCTAACACTGTGATATACTGTATATGTTTATGTACAGATGTACCTGTCTCCTCATCTAACACTGTATATACTGTATAAGTTTATGTGCGATGTTACCTGTCTCTCCTCAATACTCACTGTATATACTGTATATGTTTATGTACAGATGTACTGTCTCCTACATTAACACTGTATATACTGTATATGTTTTGTACAGTAAGATGTACCTGTTCTCCTCATCTAACACTGTATATACTGTATATGTTTTAGTACCAGATGTACCTGTCTCCCATCTAACACTGGATCTACTGTATATGTTTTATGTACAATGTACCGTCTCCTCATCTAACACTGTATATACTGTATATGTTTATGTACAGATGTACCTGTCTCCTCATCTAACACTGTATATACTGTATATGTTTATGTACAGATGTACCTGTCTCCTCATCTAACACTGGATATACTGTATATGTTTATGTACAGATGTACCTGTCTCCTCATCTAACACTGGATATACTGTATATGTTTATGTACAGATGTACCTGTCTCTCATCTAACACTGGATATACTGTATATGTTTATGTACAGATGTACCTGTCTCCTCATCTAACACTGTATATACTGTATATGTTTATGTACAGATGTACCTGTCTCCTCATCTAACACTGGATATACTGTATATGTTTATGTACAGATGTACCTGTCTCCTCATCTAACACTGTATATACTGTATATGTTTATGTACAGATGTACCTGTCTCCTCATCTAACACTGTATATACTGTATATGTTTATGTACAGATGTACCTGTCTCCTCATCTAACACTGGATATACTGTATATGTTTATGTACAGATGTACCTGTCTCCTCATCTAACACTGTATATACTGTATATGTTTATGTACAGATGTACCTGTCTCCTCATCTAACACTGTATATACTGTATATGTTTATGTACAGATGTACCTGTCTCCTCATCTAACACTGTATATACTGTATATGTTTATGTACAGATGTACCTGTCTCCTCATCTAACACTGTATATACTGTATATGTTTATGTACAGATGTACCTGTCTCCTCATCTAACACTGTATATACTGTATATGTTTATGTACAGATGTACCTGTCTCCTCATCTAACACTGTATATACTGTATATGTTTATGTACAGATGTACCTGTCTCCTCATCTAACACTGTATATACTGTATATGTTTATGTACAGATGTACCTGTCTCCTCATCTAACACTGTATATACTGTATATGTTTATGTACAGATGTACCTGTCTCCTCATCTAACACTGTATATACTGTATATGTTTATGTACAGATGTACCTGTCTCCTCATCTAACACTGTATATACTGTATATGTTTATGTACAGATGTACCTGTCTCCTCATCTAACACTGTATATACTGTATATGTTTATGTACAGATGTACCTGTCTCCTCGTCTAACACTGTATATACTGTATATGTTTATGTACAGATGTACCTGTCTCCTCGTCTAACACTGTATATACTGTATATGTTTATGTACAGATGTACCTGTCTCCTCATCTAACACTGTATATACTGTATATGTTTATGTACAGATGTACCTGTCTCCTCATCTAACACTGTATATACTGTATATGTTTATGTACAGATGTATCTGTCTCCCCATCTAACACTGGATATACTGTATATGTTTATGTACAGATGTACCTGTCTCCCCATCTAACACTGGATATACTGTATATGTTTATGTACAGATGTACCTGTCTCCTCATCTAACACTGTATATACTGTATATGTTTATGTACAGATGTACCTGTCTCCTCATCTAACACTGGATATACTGTATATGTTTATGTACAGATGTACCTGTCTCCTCATCTAACACTGTATATACTGTATATGTTTATGTACAGATGTACCTGTCTCCTCATCTAACACTGTATATACTGTATATGTTTATGTACAGATGTACCTGTCTCCTCATGTAACACTGTATACACTGTATATGTTTATGTACAGATGTACCTGTCTCCTCATCTAACACTGTATACACTGTATATGTTTATGTACAGATGTACCTGTCTCCCCATCTAACACTGTATATACTGTATATGTTTATGTACAGATGTACCTGTCTCCCCATCTAACACTGTATATACTGTATATGTTTATGTACAGATGTACCTGTCTCCTCATCTAACACTGTATATACTGTATATGTTAATGTACAGATGTACCTGTCTCCTCATCTAACACTGTATATACTGTATATGTTTATGTACAGATGTACCTGTCTCCTCATCTAACACTGTATACACTGTATATGTTTATGTACAGATGTACCTGTCTCCTCATCTAACACTGTATACACTGTATATGTTTATGTACAGATGTACCTGTCTCCTCATCTAACACTGTATATACTGTATATGTTTATGTACAGATGTACCTGTCTCCCCATCTAACACTGTATATACTGTATATGTTTATGTACAGATGTACCTGTCTCCTCATCTAACACTGGATATACTGTATATGTTTATGCACAGATGTACCTGTCTCCTCATCTAACACTGGATATACTGTATATGTTTATGTACAGATGTACCTGTCTCCTCATCTAACACTGTATATACTGTATATGTTTATGTACAGATGTACCTGTCTCCTCATCTAACACTGTATATAATGTATATGTTTATGTACAGATGTACCTGTCTCCTCATCTAACACTGTATATACTGTATATGTTTATGTACAGATGTACCTGTCTCCTCATCTAACACTGTATATACTGTATATGTTTATGTACAGATGTACCTGCCTCCTCATCTAACACTGTATATACTGTATATGTTTATGTACAGATGTACCTGTCTCCTCATCTAACACCGGATATACTGTATATGTTTATGTACAGATGTACCTGTCTCCTCATCTAACACTGTATATACTGTATATATTTATCTAAAGATGTACCTGTCTCCTCATATAACACTGTATATACTGTATATATTTATCTAAAGATGTACCTGTCTCCTCATATAACACTGTATATACTGTATATGTTTATGTACAGATGTACCTGTCTCCTCATATAACACTGTATATACTGTATATGTTTATGTAGAGATGTACCTGTCTCCTCATCTAACACTGTATATACTGTATATGTTTATGTACAGATGTACCTGTCTCCTCATCTAACACTGTATATACTGTATATGTTTATGTACAGATGTACCTGTCTCCTCATCTAACACTGTATATACTGTATATGTTTATGTACAGATGTACCTGTCTCCTCATCTAACACTGTATATACTGTATATGTTTATGTACAGATGTACCTGTCTCCTCATCTAACACTGTATATACTGTATATGTTTATGTACAGATGTACCTGTCTCCTCATCTAACACTGTATATACTGTATATGTTTATGTACAGATGTCTCCTCATCTAACACTGTATATACTGTATATATTTATCTAAAGATGTACCTGTCTCCTCATATAACACTGTATATACTGTATATATTTATCTAAAGATGTACCTGTCTCCTCATATAACACTGTATATACTGTATATGTTTATGTACAGATGTACCTGTCTCCTCATCTAACACTGTATATACTGTATATGTTTATGTACAGATGTACCTGTCTCCTCATATAACACTGTATATACTGTATATATTTATCTAAAGATGTACCTGTCTCCTCATATAACACTGTATATACTGTATATGTTTATGTACAGATGTACCTGTCTCCTCATCTAACACTGTATATAATGTATATGTTTATGTACAGATGTACCTGTCTCCTCATCTAACACTGTATATACTGTATATGTTTATGTACAGATGTACCTGTCTCCCCATCTAACACTGTATATACTGTATATGTTTATGTATAGATGTACCTTTTTCCTACATTATCACTGTATCTATCTCTCTGTACAGATTTACCTCTCTCCTACTCTATCATTACTAATAGATCCAAAGTTAATCTGAAAGCAAAAGTACAAAGTTACTCAGCAGAATAAATGAAACTTTCCACAGGGACTTTCCAGTCATCTCTACAATAATCTTCAAAGGAGGAGATTTATTTTTTTCTCCCTTTTTTTTTTTATTATTCTGTAAAACTTTAACTTCAAAACAATAAACTCATAACATATGGTGTATGCTTGCCAATGCCAGAAGCATACTCCAGTCTGCTCCCGTAGAAGCAGGCGTGCAAAACGCTACGTAGGGCCGTCATTAGAGTGGGCGTTGCGCTTTGAGGCACCACACGCCATCCGGACGTGCAGGGGAACAGTGAGGAAGGGGGAGAGGAGGAAAGAATAGGCCTGTAAATGCTCCATGAATAGTGCATATGGACTGGGCAATTAAAGTACCAGGACCAAGATTAAGGCAGCAGCTCGTGATCCCACCGGAGGTGGGGGAAATAGAGCATAAGGTAATTACACTCCTCAGACTACCCCGTGAACCCCAAAGTAATCTATTACTGAAATTGGGCAAAAGGAGCAGTGGTAGCTGAAGTAGCCCCATGTCCAGGCTCTTTTTCTCTCTGGATGAACACTGAGATATGCACTAATCCTTTTTTGAGATTGAATTGTCCACATTGATAATGACTTATATACATGGGATTTAATGAATGAATTTACATGTGGTTATGTGACAAATAGACCAGAGTGAAATCCCAGGTACTAATACCCAGGAAGGGGACATAGTATCAGATAATTATAGCCTGTTAGAGTTGGGTGATTCTTGTCAGATTGAGTCGGGTCCTGGTCAAAATTAAAGTGAACCATCCATAATAGAGCAGGTAACAGGATGCCTGGGAGAGAGGTTTCAAGCGAATATAAGCTGAATTTGCCGTGTTTCGTCACTCGAAAATCGGCTAAGTGAGAAAAAATATGGTGGACGAAAAACGCGAACAAATCTGAAACTGGATGAAAACGAGGCTCTGCAATGCCAGGCACGCCGACTTTGGAAAATGATCGATGCCACACAAGGTAACACTAACATGAACAACGCCAGGCACGAGGGACTTAGAAAATACACCACGCCAAAGACAGTAACACCTGCAGAAACAAAATCCGATCTCGGAAAAATACGAATGTCACGGCCGAACAGCGAAAATCTAAAAACACAAACTGCAAATAAAAAAGTAAAAAATAAATTAAAACACACACAGCCCAGGGGAGAGCCAGGTCGCCTGGGAGTGAGGCTGCAAGCAAATTTAACCTCAATTTGCTGTGCTCCGTCACTCAAAAATCGGCTAAGCAAGAAAAAAAAATGGCGGATGAAAAACTTTAAAAAATCTGAAAACGGAATGAAAACGAGGCTAAGCACATTATGATGTCGGAAAAATATAGAACTCGGAAAAATACATGCAACTAAGAAAATGCACGACGGCAAAGACACTAACACCTGCACGAACAACGCCAGGCACGCGGGACTTTGGAAAAAAAAGCAACGGAAAGATTCAGCAGACACACAGAGGAGAAACATACAAGGAAGGGACAGGGGGGAGATGCTGGAAAGAGATACATGGCATTCCCAAGCACAAAACTTGCAGGTTAATGAACCCTGCAATGAGCGGCCCGTACAGTAGGCAGGAGGAAAGGTTCGTAATGAGCGCCTTTGGCGTTCATTGAGAGCCCCACAATGAGCGCCGTAGGGGCTCATCGTAGGCTTGCGATGAGCACCAAAGGCGCTCAGCTCTGGGCTTGCGATGAGCGCCGAAGGTGGTCAGAGGGCCAAAAGACTCACATTGTGTGGCAAACAGCATTGCCAGGCTTTAAATTTTATTATCGTCATTTTTGACGGGCAAGTTGCTAGTTTTAAATGTATTAATGGGAAGAAGGCCAGGAAGGAAGCTATAGGAACATAACAATGTGACACAGGCCGTCTAAAAATCAGTGACCAGGAAAAGGCAGATGAGCTAAATAGGTTCTTTTCTTTGGTATACACAAGGGAGGTACCAGTGGTTGGGACAGTGCAACATAATGGGGCTACACTACCCTTGCCAAATAATTGGTTAACGCAGTAGGAAATCTAAAAGAGTTAGAACAAATAAATGTCAATAAAGCCCCGGGTCCTCATGGAATACATCCAAGGGTACTGAAGGAACTGGGTTCTGTAATAACCGAACCATTATATTAAATTTTTCAAGATTCACTCAACACTGGGTTGCTACCAGATGACTGGAGAAAAGCAGATGTGATACCTATATTTAAGAAGGGAGCAATAGAAAATCCTGGGAATTATAGACATGCAAGCCTTGCTTCTGTAGTGGGAAATCTTTTAGAAGGGTTAATAAGGGTATACAAGAACATGTCTATTTAAACAAGATTATAAATTGGGCTCAACACAGATTTATGAGGGATAGGTCATGTAAAAAAAAATCTAATTAGTTTTTATGAGGAGGTTAGTAGGGAGTTGGTTCAAGGCAACTCAGTCGATGTTTTTTTGCAAAGACTTTTGATACAGTGCCACACGGAAGACTATTTTGCAAACTAAGGGATACAGGAATTGCAGTAAATATCTGCTCATGGATAGAGAGCTGGCTAAAAGACATGAAGCAAAGGGTTGTGGTAAATGGAATATACTCATATTGGACTAATGTGGTAAGTGGGGTACCTCAGGGTTCAGTATTAGGTCCTCTCCTTTTTAACATATTTATTAATAACTTAGAATTTGGACTGGAAAGTAGTGTCTCAATTTTCGCTGATGACACTAAGCAACCACCTAGGTAACAGTGTTCAATGCGAAGCAGCAGCTGCAAAGGCAAATAAAATATTAGCATGTATTAGGAAGGGTATAGAAGCAAGGGAAGCAAATATAATTCTCCCACTATACAAATCTCTAGTACACCCTCATTTGGAATATTGAGTACAGTTTTGGGCACCACTTCATAAAAAGGACATTTTAGAGCTGGAAAAAGTACAGAGAAGCCCAAAAAAATCTAATAAGGGAAATGGAGAATAATGAAGAAATTATAACCAAATTAAACTTATTTTCTCTAGAAAAAAGGCATCTAAGAGGAGATATGATTACCTTATATAAATATATCCAGGGTCAGTATAAAGATTTGTCAGGTGAGCTTTTTGTGCTAAGAGATTTTCAACTGACAAGAGGACATCCCTTGAGGTTAGAAGTAAAAAGATTCCACCTTAAAGAAAGAAAAGGGTTCTTCACAGTAAGGGTGGTTAATCTGTGGAATTCTCTAGCAAAGGAGGCGGTGACAGTGCATTTGATAGATAACTTTAAGAATGGATTGGATATGTTTTTTAATAAAAATGGCATTTAGGGTTATCCTGGATAATTAAAGAGGGAATATTGATCCAGCGAGGAATCCCAATGCCAGTATCTGGAGTCAGGAAGGAATTTTATTTTTTTCTTCTTTTGAGACAATTGGCAAAGTTTCACTGGGGTCTTTTTCTGTTTGCCTTCCTTTGGATCAATTCACAACTAACAATTAATCAGCATACTGCAGATCAGAGGAGATCTAAAAAGGTTGAACTTGATAGACTAAAAGTCTTCTTTCAATCTCAATTACTATGTAACTATGGGTCCTATGCTAATCTGGTGCTCTAAGTTAGGGGACTGCCATAAATCAGCTACAGGAGCTTTTTTCCCTAACTTACAACCCTATGCTAAACATTAGCTCCAATACATTAGGGCACTCAGTTCTCATCTGTAAATCTTTTCCTTCTTAGCATGGGTATAGGAGCCCCCAAACATCTGTGGGGGATAATCCAACTCTACTCCCAGGACAGGAAGCAGAAGAGTCCCACTGCTGCAGTGCCCCTCAAAATCTGCCCCTCCAATATAATAATAATTAAAAAAAATAATATATATATATATATATGTCTATGTGTAAATAAATAGTACATTTGTGTTCACATTTGAATGTCTATAACAAGTAAAAAAAATGTGTGTAATGTATGTCTTTTTGCAAACGTATTAGGTGTGTATAATTAGCATAGGAGTTATGTGTAGGAGGAGGAAAGGATCGTCAAGGACCCCCCCCCCCATTAGGCATTTTAAGCACTAGCCCACAGGAAGTGACCAGGGGACATTTTACACAGAGCACCCAAGATGCCGGGAGTTGGCTCCTCCCCCAGCCCTACCACCATGGCAGGGGATGCGGAGGGGGGGTTAGGCCTTACCGGCATCACGATGAGCTCATCGCGGGCCCCGCAATGAGCGTATTTTCCGCTCATTGCGCATGCGCCTCCGGAGGGGGCCAGGCTATGAGCGGGCCTCGCGATGAGCCCTGCATTGAGCGCCTCCGGCGCTCATTGCAGCCGGGGGTGCAACCAGCAGCCAGCCATTGGTGATGCGAGCCCTGAGGGCCTCAGGATGAGCACCTACGGTGCTTACCGCAAGCCCTGCAATGAGCGCCTTTGGCGCTCATTGCAGCTAAGTCGTGCACAACAGTTTTAAAATGGCGGGATGGACAAACTCGCAAGATGACAACCATTATATGTGATTAATCCATGTATTGCGTTACATAAACCAAGCAGTATTAAAGCATGAATATATATGATGAATTACAAAGTATGTGCTTGGCATTGTTCCAGGTGTGCTAAAGTGTGAAGCTTGGAGATACTATTCATTTCAGTGTCATCTTTTGGGACAGATTCACTAATCTCTGATATATTCAAGAGTTCTCCAGCCTTCACACACTGTCGCTATTCAAGAGATCTGTAATTATGTCACAACTACTTGAATATACAGATGTGCTAAACCTCATTCTTCAATGTGTTAATGGGTTAAGTAAAAACATCCATTCACGTGAATATGGATGGAGATCAGTTTGAGATACCACACTGATAAAACAAAAAAAATGATGAAGCTGTTGCACATCTGTATTCTGCATCATGCCACTGTATCTGTCGTTGGGTCAAGGATAATCCTTGCACAGTTTTTTTATTACATTATTATTTGCAATCCTATTTATTCACTTTTAGGTTTAAAGATCTTTTTGGTTTACCTTGTCTTGGTCTTTATATGCCACATGTGCAGAAATGTATAATATTCATACAAGTGACTCCAACACAGAGCCAGATCCTGACGTCACGGTAATCAGACCGGCACAGAGTCGCTTACACACTCAGAGTCACAATAAGATCTCCATTCACCCATAAAATGCATTTTTTTTAAAAAAGCTTTCAGTTAATTTGCTTCATCTTATATATGTTCGTTTCTTGCTCTGAATATTAAGAATGACCTTGGTTGTGGTCGTTGCTTGGTTCTGGGGACTCAGTTTTATAGGTAATCATTAATTTAACTTTGATATTGTCTTTCTAAATTCATCACCTCCATATAAAGCTGACTGATAGATTGTTCTTTATTTCTTTTTGAAGTATATATAAAGATCTATGTTAGCCTCTAATAAAACATAAATGTATATGTTCTTCATATCAATAGTTCCTTTATTCCTTCTAATAATTTCATACTGAGCTTCTCAATCTAAGCAATGTATGTCCCCAGCTATTGTTATTATGTCTAGGGACTGGAGCATAGTCTGAAAATGTTATAGATATATGTTATATGTTTGTTTTCTATATTTTGTTCTAATATCTGGGCTAAGCAAAATGTGTAGCCCAGATGGGAATAGAAATAAAATCTTATTTTTTGCACACTCTCCATGTGTTTGGGGCCTCCACATTTCACCTCTGCTTGTTGGTTTGAATTCTTATGGAGGGTGATTATTTTGTGAGTAGCACTTATGTTTTATCTAGTTAATAAGTTAAAAAATTCATAGAGCTGATGAATATAGATCATAATTATTTCCAGGTCCCCCCAGATAACTAATGCTATTGAGTAAAAAAGGAAATGTCTCCTTTCAGTAAAGTAAAATTGAACATGACACACTATGTTTTTTTTAAGGTTCTAAAAGAACTAGCTGGATACCGTTACAAGGGGAATCAGGGCGATCAGAAGGAGGAGACGGGCCAGTTCTGAGTTGGCAAACACCAATAGATTTGCCAGATTGAGTGAAACTGTTGGGGATGTCCATTCAGGATTGGCAATGCCAGATAGAGCTGTTCCCTCTAACAGCCCAGCCGGGAGAACAGTTCTACTGGGGGGCAGATTATGGAGAGTAACAGACAGGTTTTTGTCTTTCAGTGGTGAGGTTTGGCATGTTGTGGTTCGATACATTTTTGGGAAGGGTCTGGATTGATTAGGAGGTGTTGGTAAACCTTGGCACTAATGACAATGAAAGATGGAGTATCATAGGAAGGAAAGCTCATGGCAAGGACCTCCAATGTAATATATTCCAAGATACTACCAGTGCCAGGGAAACAGTAGTAAATTCTGAAGGTTGATGCATCCCCGAAAAAGTGGTGCAGAAGAGAGGGTTTTGGAGTCTTAGAGCACTTTATCAACTTCTGTGTTGGGTTCAATCTCTAAAGAAATCATGGATTGCACCTTAATGAAGAGGAGCTAGGGAAAAGATAGACTGGGGATATTTAAACTAATGGGTGTGGGGAGGAAAAAGATGGATGCTGAGAACTATACATGAGGAAGCGCACATGTACTGTTGTTTAGTACAAAACAGACTGCCTTTAATGGCTTCCCAAAACCAACTGAACATTTCAGAAAAAAAGACAGAACAAAGCTAAAGCAACATTAACATGAATTGAGGAATGAACAAGTTTGAATTCCCCACTTGGATGCACCAACACCAATGAGCTGAATAGTTGTACTGCTTGAATTAGCATAGTCCAATTAGAATAGTCCTGTGTCCATGGAGACAGCGATGATGTCACAGAAGGTGCAGCTCTCTCCTTGAGCTGGTCTATGTTACCTGAGCTGAAAGCAAGCAGCTCCAGACAAAGGGCTACATGCCATGTGATGACTGATTTCCAGCCTCTCTCAAGGGCAACATGCCATGGATGCCATTTTGTTTGGCTACTGATGACTCAATATTACAATAGCAACACACAATAACCTTTAAACATTACGCATTAAAGCAACATATCCTACTCCCCAACGAATTAATCATGACAGACTGCCTCCTGGGTATATGTGGTAGTGGGATGGAGAAGTTGAGTCTTGTTTGACCCACCCACAAGGGGACTGGGCTCAGTAATTGTTTAATGTGTCTTTTATGCTATCTTGATTACCCTATGTATGTTTTACTTATGATGTTAGATTCTGTATGTTGCATGTTCGGTTCATGAAGAGTTAACCATTTTAAAATGTAGTGATGTAATCTGTCATTTTAGAGATACAAATGTTTATTATTTTGCCAAGTCTGCCTATGTTCATGAGGTCCTGAGTTGGTTCCCGTCCTGGAGAAGCCAGAAGTGCTGAGATTACTAGAAACTCAGACCATCCAAAGGTACTCCTGTAACAGTAAGCAGTAAGGTTAGGGGATGAACCTGGTCCCCCTCACTCCTCGGTCGTGACAAGGAGTTTGTCAATGTTAAGTATTATTTAGAGTTGGAAGATATTTGTGGTGCTAGTTATAATGGATCTAGTCTCTCCCCCATCTACTATTTTAAATAATTCATCAGCTTTTCTACCATCCTCTCTCCAAGCACACAAGCTCCCTCTACATTAAGGTGCAATCCATCACCTCTATAAAGTCAGCCCAGTGCCCAAAAAACCCCAAACCCTCCTTCCTGCACCACTTTTTTAGCCAAGCATTAACCCTACTAAGCTCCTTCTGTCTTTATGGTTCAGTACGTAACACTGGTAGTATTTCAGAAAATAGTACCATGGAGATCCTTACCCTAGGCGTGTTTCCTAGATCCATAAAATCCTTTTTCATGATACTCCATCTTCCACTAACTCTGTCATTGGCACCAATTCGTACCAAGACCACTTGGTCATTTCCAGCCCCTCTCAATAATTTAGGAAACCGATCCTCAGCATGCAGAACATGCACACCGGGGAGATAACAAACTGTTTAGTTGCTAGGATCTAGGTGACAAGTCACCCTGTCTACTTTCCTAATAAAAGAGTCCCCTACCACAAGACTTCCAGCTGTTAGAGGGAACAGCTCCTTCTGGCATTGTCCCCAACACTTTGACTCAATCTAGCAAATCTCACTAATCCCAGCTTCAACCTCCATGCTAGGTCCAGCTAAACTGTACTCAGTCAGTACCAACTCCTCATGCAGACGAGAAAAATCATCACATGCTGCAAGTTTTCCAATCCAAGCTTCAAGGGAGGCAATATGTGTACACTTGTCACAGAGGTATGGACCCTGAATCAGGTGCTCCAGCAGTGTATACATGTGGCAGTATGTACACTGGGTGAGGTTGTCCTACAAATGACTAATGATTACAATAAGTAAAGTGAAAAAGAAAATCACCCTGCCCCTGCCTCTGCATGCTAAACAGAAGGCAGCTTGTAAGTGTGCTTGAAGTCTTCCTTATCCTGCCTTTAACCACTTGGCCGCTCCCAAGCACTAGCAGAGGCTGTTAAAATGACGATTTTCTTTGCAAAATTATTTTAAATTGTCATATTTAGCTGTTAATGTTTGTTTGTTGCATATGTCCATGTTTAATGCTGTACATTAAGGAGAATGATTAGACCTTTATGGTAAAGGTGATCAGAAACCGAACATCTATTTTTTTGTTTTTCACTGTTGTTTTTCTCAGTAATGCAGTTCCTCATTCTGTGGTTTTTCTTGTACTTCAACCATTATTCCTGCATTTTCTCAATATAATCTAATATTCTTTGTATTATTTTCTCACAATTGTCTTTTGTTTCTCCATTTTCTGCATCATGTTTCTTTCTCTGTTTATTTATCTTGGTATATTGGGTTTTTGTTCTTTATACCTTTCCCTTTATTATGCTTTTTTTATACTATTCTGTTTCTTTTTCTTTCTTTATTGCAGTCTCTCTCTGTCTCTGTTTTATTTTCTCTCTGTGGTTCAGTCTGTTTACCCTATTATCTGTGCTTCTCTTTATTTCTGTGTTGTTTTTATGTTTCTTTTTCTTTATTATTCTTCCTGTTTCCATTTTCCTTGGCATTGTCAGGTTTCTTTCTTTGTTGCTCTTTCCCTCTGTATTACATGTGTTTCTCAGTATCATGGTGTTGCTTTGTTTCTGTATTGCAGTCTGTCTTCCTTTATCTCTGTGTAATAATTCTCTTGACCTAAGCATACATGATTTAGTGCCTGAATTGTATATATATATATATATATATATATATATATATATATATATATATATACCATTTTACCCATAAATAAAAACAGACACCGATATGGGAATAAAACAGGCCAACGGCCTTCATTTGTAAGACAAATAAAACATAACAGAGGTGACTGCTCACTCCCATCCAGGGAGCCAAAACCTACGGAGCCAGCTGCATCGGTAAAAAGTTATAATTCTGAATTTTTAACCAGATCTTTAAAAATTATAGTCTGTCCATTAAAGTGCGATAGGAACAGCAACCATACTCTGAGATCCTCCTTATGCTCAGCCGACACTCTCATATGGTGCACACTTAACCCCTGCTGTAGAGAACGACGAACGCCTAGAACATATTCTGCCCATCGGAATGATCGGGCAAGCAAAATTTAATTTACCGAGCAGCGACTGGTTCACTTTCTTTGCAACCAAAACCCGCCAGACAGCCTCTTTCAGGTCTGTTGCCTTATTCTCAGGCAAGGTACAAACCTTTTGTTGCATGTCAATTTGAATCCCCAAAAAATCCGAAACATGCGTCGGTTCTACTGTCTTTTCTACCGCTAAGGGGATACCGAAATCCTCCGATATATCCGAAATACTATGCAACAAAGCAGAGCATTCGTCTGACCTGTTTGGAACGACAAACAAAAAACCATCCAAGTAATCAACCAGGGAGTCCAGGCCCGATCCCCTTGCCGTCACCCAATGGATGAAAAAAAATGTTTTCTCAAAATATGAACAAGAAATAGAGCATCACATCGGTAAGCACAGATCAACAAAGTACTGCCACTCTATCCGACAAAAAAGGTAAGTCAGAGGCACTCATCAGAGAACAAACCAACCTTAATAGGTTGGTTCTATAGCCATGATTAGCCACTCTGAAAAGCAACCTCTTTTAGCTCACTTGTGCCCTTCACAGGGAGAAATATCCTGTAGTATATCAGGCTGGGCCCACTCAAAAGTGTGACCCAGCCCCGAAATACCAGGCAATTCTACCCTGAACTGGAGAAACAGCAAACCCCAGACGCGTTTCGGACTTCATGGGCCTCGTCAGTGAGGTGCAGCTGAACTCCCTAAGGCACAGTGAGCAAGGGGTCCACGTCTGGAGTCCCCTATTACCCTTAGGGAGACTAAACCCTAAGGGTAATTTGCATAAACAAAAAAGGTAAGTCAGAGGCACTCATCAGAGAACAAACCAACCTTAATACCCGACAACCCAACAAAAATTGCGACAAAGGATTTACTGGCAGTAGCCGAAAAGTGGATTCAATGTCAACTTTCGCCAACCATGCTCTTTTTCCTGCTTTTCTTATCTGATCTACCGCCCGTGAAAAAGAAGCATACGTCACCGTTGATAATGCGCTATTAATATCATTGTTGACCGACGCACCTTTTGGATATGACAAATGGTGGTTTAGGCGAAAACTGCCCGGCTTCCTCTTAGGAACCAAACCCAATGGGGAAATTCTCAGATTAGCAATTGGTGGGTCACTCAACAGGCAAGCCATCCTACCTTTTTCTACCTCATCATAAAGTTTTTTTAATACCAGTGCTGCAATTTCTCTGGCCGACTTTAAATTAGGAGGGCAAGTAGGGGCCAACCGCAGAAGGGATCATGAACCCCCCCCCCCCAACAACAACTGAGCGACTGCTGGGCGCAGCTTATCATACTCCTCTAACCATGGCTGCATCCTTTTTACCAACACCGGTGTCTTCCCCCTTGGAGCTGCTCCTTCTGTCCTCTGGGGCTTTGCTTTCCTGCAGCAACAAAAAAGTGGATTATGCATGCCACATTCAGAACAATCATTCCGATATTTGCATGAGGCACCCCATCTGCACAGGCCCTCAATGAAAGCGAAGCAGTACCCTTGAGGCAGAAGCAGCCACAAGAGACTTTTGCATTGATGATTGCCTGTATTTGAACTGTGTGTTAGTTGAGCATAGTGGATTTTATTAGACTGGTTCTGGCCCTTTAAATGCTCGGACAAAGGATCTGCAGTTTTGCTATGCACTTCGGATGCAGAGTGTGAAGAAAAACCCTGTTTTATGGTTACTTTATTCTTATGGTTAAAATATGATCACATTGCTATACTGTAGATATGTTGGTCTGCTAGCCTAAAAGATAATCCTATCACAGGGGCTCCTGTGATAGGAAAGTCTATTGTGTAAAGTGTTTGTCAGAGATAGCACAAAGAGAAGGATAATCTAATCAATGTCTGTATTGTATAAAAGTAGCCAGGTAGCCTCCGGGAGGTGTGGCCACACCTAGTGTATCTCTGTATTACCTGTGAGAAGAGATGTATATATACTTCTAGATAACAAAATAAAGACAGTATTCTTTGACTCCCAATTGAGTGTCGTCCAAACTGGGAGGTTGGGGCTTGTGAGACTGCAGTGCTTCTTGGATATTTTATTGTATACCAGCGGAGATACTGGACTTCGTGTTCCAACTCTGTTACATTGATGGCAGCGACGGGATTCAAACCTCACAGCAGACCGTTGTTCGGCAGTTACAGCCATTTGGGAAATTTGCTATTTCGTATGGAACCGAAAGGAAAGGATATGTGAATATACCCGAACGGATAGTGAATGGGGACAGACTATACCAACTTGAAACGGGCCACGCTAAAAGAACTATTGGAAGCAAGGGTAATTATTGCCAGCAATAAAACCAAAGCTACCCTTATTGCTGAACTCATGGAGGGAGACCGGGCAGCTGCTACAGCACCTCTTACGGACAGCACACAGAATGAGTTTGGAAGAGAACTCCAAAGCAGACTGGCCTTTTTCCCAGGTACGCCTCCCACAGAAACCTTGGAAAGGATTATGGCAGATGTCCACGAATACATAATGGAAAAGCAGCGGGCAGACCGGAGGTCCGGAGAGGGGTCCCTAATCCAACCCTTTTTTTGACCATTGATGATGGCCCTGGTTTTGCCCCTCCAGCGACTACAGGCCGTAATGGCATGACGATCTTCAACCAACTCCCCATGTCTCTATCGTCCCACTGCACGTCAGGCCGTACCAATAATTTCTGCCGAAAATGAACATCATAATGCCACCACGCCAGTACGTCGTAAGTTCTATGGATGCCATCAATTTCATCCAAGTAACAAAAAAGCGCGGAGCAGTACTCAGGATGTTTTTCGCCTATTATGCTTGCGGAAATCACGTACGCCTGTAGCCAATTACCAAATGAATTTGGTATTTTCCCCAGTAGCGCTTTTTTTCTCTATACCTCCTCCTTCTTTGAATCATCCTTTTTTTATCATCCGTCTAACTCCAAGAAACTATCCAGAGGAGTAGCGAATATAACTCAATACATTCCCTACACCAAATCTTCTCTTTTAAGTCCTGTGGAACATGTTCCCCGAAGGGCCTATACTTTTATCCCTGTCGACCAGGGTAAGCGACTGACTGCTTACTAGGCTCACTAACAACGCTGCTAGCGGAATCCTGTGTGTTAGGCCCACCTAAACCTTCCCCTGAACCCGTGGAAGCGACCACATCTATAACCTTCTGCTGTACCTGCTGATGCCCAATCCAAGCATCCCCCCCCCCACCACCACCACAGTTATAGCCTGACCCTCCAAACTGGCAATAACTGTTTGCAAACCCTCCATTAATGTGACAATAGAAACAGTAGAAACCTCACCTGGCAAACCCATTGCTGGGTGCCAGGCTGGAGCCTACTGACTCGGCTGGCCGTAATCACTATGCCAGTCATCGTTGCTCCAGTCCTTGGAAGGCGAACCTCTGTATTGCCTGGAATGAGAGAGATAGGCCTTCCTGCACTGCACATCCTGTCTATGCTGATAGTTCTTCTGCTGCTCTTCCCCCTGTGAGGGGACGTATCCTTGGTCCTGTGTGGGCTGGACATAGAACGTGATTTCTCTCTAGCACTAGAAGTCCACTGCCTACGCAGCCAGACTATGCGCCCTTCCCACCCAGGTGACCTTGATCTCGATTTGTGCTGATCTCTAGGCCTATCCCGGCTCAAACCACAAGAGTAAGAGTGCAGTGGGCTAATCCTGTCCAATGCACCTTTCTCCCTAAACCCTCTACTAAGAGAAGTATATCCTCCATGGGACTGATCATCAATAAACATGCGTCTCCTTCTGGTATCAATGTCACCCCCGTCCCAAGTGGTGAGGACCTTCCTTCCTGCATTCTGCAAGAACATTCCTCTATTGCCCCTTCCTTGCTGACGCCTCTCCCAGAAGACATCCGGTGCATGATGTGAAGACCTACAGGGCATATCAGACAAGCAGGCATGTTACCCCCAGATCTTATAATCCCCCTAACTGCCACCTAGAACTACACCCCCACCCTTAGATCCAGCCCCACCCCTCTACCTTCCTCAATTAAATGTTTGCTACCCAATAGCAGACACACTCCACCCCTACAGATCTAACATAACAAGAATAAACACTACCTGCCAACCAAACTCCCCTCATACCCTAACCCACTAAATGAAAGCAACACTACCAGGGAGCAAAATAGGGACATACTACCTGCTCCCCAAACACATGGTCAGTCTTAGACTAGGAAAGCATCCTACCCAACCCCTAACCTCAAATACCCACTTACCTGCCACACTACTCCCAAGGACGCTAAATCCCCTGATAACAACAGACCCACCCTAATGTTCTGGACATGCCACCCCACACCATAAAGAACCCCCCTATAATGCACTAAAATATATAACCCCAAAGCCCCAAATCTAAAATCCCTAATAAGCCCCCCCCCCCCCGCCAACTGTATAACCCTCTCCCCCCACTATATGTGCCCTGCCTGATTCGGCCCATTTGCTGCCCACTTTTGCTCGGCCCTGAGGCTGTGTCTGTCCCTGCGAGGCCTCTCCTCTCTGAGACTCGCTACCTGGCAGCCTGCCAGCAGCCTTATCCTTACCAGGACCCTCGCTGGGCGTCGCATCCTCCAGTTGCGGCCGGACCTTTTTCCTGTTATCCCTCCGCACCGCCGGTGATGTAGGGCATCCTCTGCGCTTCTGCTGCAGGCCTCGGACTCCGGGACTTCCTCCTCTTAGCACAGCGGTGCTGCTCCTCTCCACTTCCCGACGGGCCACTCTTCCCACTACTGGCCGATCCTCTTCCGCAGGGGCTGTCTGAGGGACTCCATTTCGTCTATCTCCGCCGAATCTCAAGGTTCCACGCAGCTGGGGTCCCCCGCTGCCTCGCCTGAGGGTCCTACAAAGACATCCGCTGCTCCAGCCTCCGCCACCATCACTCCACGTCCTGTTGCAGCCTCTTCCTTCAGGTTAGTGTCATGGCTGTGTCCACTGGGTCCAGGTATAGGTCCAAGGTTGCAGCGGTCCCAGGGTCCCTCATCTTCCTCCTCTTCTCACTCCTGACTAAGGCAGCTGCTCTCGCTGTTCCTCTGCCTCTTGTTGTACATGAGGTGCCTCTCCCTCACCGTGTCATGACTGGGCTCAGCCTCTCTGGGGGCCTGGACTGTCTGACCGGTCTTCCAACTCCATCACCTCCTGCAGATACCTCTCCCTGGACCAATGCCGGTCACAAGCTGCTGCAGCCACTCCGTCCCACATTGTGCAGCTTGCTCTGGGATTTCATTAGTCTCTGATTCAATGATAGGGGTTGTCATGATGTTGAGTTTAGCTGGATCCTTCTGCGCTTGTGACCAACTGACAATTTGGGCGGGAAACCACCGGTTTTACTCCCCGCTTTTTTCAAACCCCTCCCCCCACATGCTGTCTGCAGTGGCTAACTTTCCATTTAGTCAGTACTACTGTAGTGACTTTGCATATCTCTATATCCAGTACATTCACATACACAGTTTCTTTCATGTTTGCTGTCCTGTTTTTTTTCTGAGTCTCCAGCTATGTTCCTCTGCACATCTCTCTCTATGCTCCTCTGCACATCTCTCTCTATGTTCCTCTGCACATCTCTCTCTATGCTCCTCTGCACATCTCTCTCTATGCTCCTCTGCACATCTCTCTCTATGCTCCTCTGCACATCTCTCTCTATGCTCCTCTGCACATCTCTCTCTATGCTCCTCTGCACATCTCTCTCTATGCTCCTCTGCACCTCTCTCTCTATGCTCCTCTGCACCTCTCTCTCTATGCTCCTCTGCACATCTCTCTATGCTCCTCTGCACATCTCTCTCTATGTTCCTCTGCACGTCTCTCTCTATGCTCCTCTGCACATCTCTCTCTATGTTCCTCTGCACATCTCTCTCTATGCTCCTCTGCACATCTCTCTCTATGCTCCTCTGCACATCTCTCTCTATGCTCCTCTGCACCTCTCTCTCTCTATGCTCCTCTGCACATCTCTCTCTATGCTCCTCTGCACATCTCTCTCTATGCTCCTCTGCACCTCTCTCTCTATGCTCCTCTGCACCTCTCTCTCTATGCTCCTCTGCACCTCTCTCTCTATGCTCCTCTGCACATCTCTCTATGCTCCTCTGCACATCTCTCTCTATGTTCCTCTGCACGTCTCTCTCTATGCTCCTCTGCACATCTCTCTCTATGTTCCTCTGCAAATCTCTCTCTATGTTCCTCTGCACATCTCTCTCTATGCTCCTCTGCACATCTCTCTATGTTCCTCTGCACATCTCTCTATGTTCCTCTGCACATCTCTCTCTATGTTCCTCTGCACATCTCTCTATGCTCCTCTGCACGTCTCTCTCTATGCTCCTCTGCACGTCTCTCTCTATGCTCCTCTGCACATCTCTCTCTATGCTCCTCTGCACATCTCTCTCTATGTTCCTCTGCACGTCTCTCTCTATGCTCCTCTGCACGTCTCTCTCTATGCTCCTCTGCACATCTCTCTCTCTGCTCCTCTGCACATCTCTCTCTCTATGCTCCTCTGCACATCTCTCTCTATGTTCCTCTGCACATCTCTCTATGTTCCTCTGCACATCTCTCTATGCTCCTCTGCACATCTCTCTATGCTCCTCTGCACATCTCTCTCTATGCTCCTCTGCACATCTCTCTATGCTCCTCTGCACCTCTCTCTCTATGCTCCTCTGCACATCTCTCTCTATGTTCCTCTGCACATCTCTCTCTATGCTCCTCTGCACATCTCTCTCTATGCTCCTCTGCACATCTCTCTCTCTATGTTCCTCTGCGCTCTCTCTATGTTCCTCTGCACCTCTCTCTCTCTATGCTCCTCTGCACATCTCTCTATGCTCCTCTGCACATCTCTCTCTATGTTCCTCTGCACGTCTCTCTCTATGCTCCTCTGCACATCTCTCTCTATGTTCCTCTGCACATCTCTCTCTATGTTCCTCTGCACATCTCTCTCTATGTTCCTCTGCACATCTCTCTCTATGCTCCTCTGCACATCTCTCTATGTTCCTCTGCACATCTCTCTCTATGTTCCTCTGCACGTCTCTCTCTATGCTCCTCTGCACATCTCTCGCTATGTTCCTCTGCACATCTCTCTCTATGCTCCTCTGCACATCTCTCTATGTTCCTCTGCACATCTCTCTATGTTCCTCTGCACATCTCTCTATGTTCCTCTGCACATCTCTCTATGTTCCTCTGCACATCTCTCTATGTTCCTCTGCACATCTCTCACTCTATGTTCCTCTGCACATCTCTCTCTATGCTCCTCTGCACCTCTCTCTCTATGTTCCTCTGCACATCTCTCTATGTTCCTCTGCACATCTCTCTATGCTCCTCTGCACATCTCTCTATGCTCCTCTGCACATCTCTCTATGCTCCTCTGCACACCTCTCTCTATGCTCCTCTGCACATCTCTCTATGCTCCTCTGCACATCTCTCTCTATGCTCCTCTGCACATCTCTCTCTATATTCCTCTGCACATCTCTCTCTATGCTCCTCTGCACATCTCTCTCTATGCTCCTCTGCACATCTCTCTCTATATTCCTCTGCACATCTCTCTCTCTATGCTCCTCTGCACATCTCTCTCTCTATGCTCCTCTGCACATCTCTCTATGTTCCTCTGCACATCTCTCTCTATGTTCCTCTGCACATCTCTCTCTATGCTCCTCTGCACGTCTCTCTCTATGCTCCTCTGCACATCTCTCTCTATGCTCCTCTGCACATCTCTCTCTATGTTCCTCTGCACGTCTCTCTCTATGCTCCTCTGCACGTCTCTCTCTATGCTCCTCTGCACATCTCTCTCTCTGCTCCTCTGCACATCTCTCTCTCTATGCTCCTCTGCACATCTCTCTCTATGTTCCTCTGCACATCTCTCTCTATGTTCCTCTGCACATCTCTCTATGTTCCTCTGCACATCTCTCTATGCTCCTCTGCACATCTCTCTATGCTCCTCTGCACATCTCTCTCTATGCTCCTCTGCACATCTCTCTATGCTCCTCTGCACCTCTCTCTCTATGCTCCTCTGCACATCTCTCTCTATGTTCCTCTGCACATCTCTCTCTATGCTCCTCTGCACATCTCTCTCTATGCTCCTCTGCACATCTCTCTCTCTATGTTCCTCTGCGCTCTCTCTATGTTCCTCTGCGCTCTCTCTATGTTCCTCTGCACCTCTCTCTCTCTATGCTCCTCTGCACGTCTCTCTCTATGTTCCTCTGCACATCTCTCTCTATGCTCCTCTGCACATCTCTCTCTATGTTCCTCTGCACGTCTCTCTCTATGCTCCTCTGCACATCTCTCTCTCTATGCTCCTCTGCACATCTCTCTCTATGTTCCTCTGCACATCTCTCTATGCTCCTCTGCACATCTCTCTATGCTCCTCTGCACATCTCTCTCTATGCTCCTCTGCACATCTCTCTATGCTCCTCTGCACATCTCTCTATGCTCCTCTGCACCTCTCTCTCTATGCTCCTCTGCACCTCTCTCTCTATGCTCCTCTGCACCTCTCTCTCTATGCTCCTCTGCACATCTCTCTATGCTCCTCTGCACATCTCTCTATGCTCCTCTGCACGTCTCTCTCTATGCTCCTCTGCACATCTCTCTCTCTATGCTCCTCTGCACATCTCTCTCTATGTTCCTCTGCACATCTCTCTATGCTCCTCTGCACATCTCTCTATGCTCCTCTGCACATCTCTCTCTATGCTCCTCTGCACATCTCTCTATGCTCCTCTGCACATCTCTCTATGCTCCTCTGCACCTCTCTCTCTATGCTCCTCTGCACCTCTCTCTCTATGCTCCTCTGCACCTCTCTCTCTATGCTCCTCTGCACATCTCTCTATGCTCCTCTGCACATCTCTCTATGCTCCTCTGCACGTCTCTCTCTATGCTCCTCTGCACGTCTCTCTCTATGCTCCTCTGCACGTCTCTCTATGCTCCTCTGCACATCTCTCTCTCTATGCTCCTCTGCACTTCTCTCTCTATGCTCCTCTGCACATCTCTCTCTATGCTCCTCTGCACCTCTCTCTCTATGCTCCTCTGCACATCTCTCTCTATGCTCCTCTCACACCTCTCTCTATGCTCTTCTGCACCTCTCTCTAGTGCAGTCTGTGTTTATCTCTCTCAGTATTACAGTCTCTCTTGGTGTTTTTCTCATTGCCACTCCCTGTATCAAATGATTCTGGAAATCCCCGAACAGACATCACAGCAGGAAGTGTGTACAGGCTCTAACACCAGCACACTGCAGAGAGTGCACAATCATTTGTACATGTCATTAATGTTCTTCTTGTGTAATTTACATATCTTAATGTATTTATTATAACAAATCCAGGGAATTGGAAGTCTTATGTGGGATCATAAGCATCTTCTGTGAATATGGTCTAATATGTATGTGACCCCCCTGACCACCCTTTGAACTCACATAATGACATATGTGGGATGGGAAACTGTACCTTGACTGACCTACCTGTGCAGGGACTGGGTTCAGTAGTTGTCATAGCTATTTAATATGTTTTTATGTTATGTTGATTACCTTAAGCATGTTAATTACTGTATGTCACATTACTTCTCTCTTTTTTTCTCCTTCTTAAACAAAGACCTTTGTTATCTAATAGTTAACCAAAATCCCATGTATGACCAGCTGTTTCCGGTTACTCTTTTGCTGTAGACTAGAAATATATATATATATATATATATATATATATATATATATATATATATATAAACATAAACAAAAAATACATTAATAAGACCATTTGCATATCTAAAAGGCGGGGACATGCAAATGAGAATACAATGTACCTCACTCTTTTAATCCAAAAATAGCAACTTTATACATTGCTCCCTTAAAGCATACTTATTAATGTATTATTCGTTTTCTGTACTCTGTACGGTGGAGAGCTTTTCTCACTCTAGTGCTCACCATACACTAAATGATTGTTGTGGAATACCCAATCCTACAAAATGTGTTGCACAAACCAGAATCTGCCTCATAATGATTATAGCCAAAAGCTTGAAACAGGCCTGTATATGAGTGATTCTTGGTTTGTGTAAAATCGAACCCGGTGCTTTGCTTAAAAGCTGTTTAATACAGCGGGCATATGCTTTAAGGGAGCAATGCATAAAGTTGCTGTTTTTGGATTAAAAGAGTGAGGTACATTGTATTCTCATTTGCATGTCCCCGCCTTTTAGACATGCAAATTGGCTTATTAATGTATTATTTGTTTTATGTAATGGTGGAGAGCTTTTCTCACTCTAGTGCTCACCATACAGTAAATGATTGTTATATATATATATATATATATATATATATATATATATATATATATATATATATATATATATATATATACACACACACACACAGTAGATATAAAAAGTCTACACACCCCTGTTAAAATGTCAGGTTTCTGTGCTGTAAAAAAATGAGACAAAGATAAATCATTTCAGAACTTTTTCCACCTTTAATGTGACCTATAAACTGTACAACTCAATTGAAAAACTAACTGAAATATTTTAGGTAGAGGGAAGAAAAAATATAAAAATAAAATAATATGGTTGCAAAAGTATGCACACCCTTAAACTAATACTTTGTTAAAGCACCTTTTGATTTTATTACAGCACTTAGTCTTTTTGGGTATGAGTCTATCAGCATGGCACATTTTGACTTGGCAAGATTTGCCCACTCTTCTTTGCAAAAACACTCCAAATCTGTCAGATTGCGAGGGCATCTCCTGTGCACAGCCCTCCTCAGATCACCCCACAGATTTTCAATCGGATTCAGGTCTGGGCTCTGGCTGGGCCATTCCAAAACTTTAATCTTCTTCTGGTGAAGCCATTCCTTTGTTGATTTTGATGTATGCTTTGGGTTGTTGTCATGCTGAAAGATGAAGTTCCTCTTCATGTTCAGCTTTCTAGCAGAAGCCTGAAGGTTTTGTGCCAATATTGACTGGTATTTGGAACTGTTCATAATCCCCTCTATCTTAACTAAGGCCCCAGTTCCAGCTGAAGAAAAACAGCCCCAAAGCATGATGCTGCCACCACCATGCTTCACTGTGGGTATGGTGTTCTTTTGGTGATGTGCAGTGTTCTTTTTGCGCCAAACATATCTTTTGGAATTATGGACAAAAAGTTCAACCTTGGTTTCATCAGACCATAACACCTTTTCCCACATGCTTTTGGGACACTTCAGATGTGTTTTTGCAAAATGTAGCCTGGCTTGGATGTTTTTCTTAGTAACAAAAGGCTTTCGTCTTGCCACTCTACCCCATAGCCCAGACATATGAAGAATACGGGAGATTGTTGTCACATGTACCACACAGCCAGTACTTGCCAGATATTCCTGCAGCTCCTTTAATGTTGCTGTAGGCTTCTTGGTAGCCTCCCAGACCAGTTTTCTTCCTGTCTTTTAATCAATTTTGGAGGGATCTCCAGTTCTTGGTAATGTCACTGTTGTGCCATATTTTCTCCAGTTGATGATGACTGTTTTCACTGTGTTCCATGGTATATCTAATGTCTTGGAAATTCTTATGTACCCTTCTCCTGACTGATACCTTTTAACAATGAGATCCCTCAGATGCTTTGGAAGCTCTCTGTGAACTATGGCTTTTGCTGTGGGATGCGATTAAGAAAATTTCAGGAAAGACCAACTAGAGCAGCTGAACTTTATTTGGGGTTAATCAGAGGCACTTTAAATGATGGCAGGTGTATGCTGACTCCTTTTTAACACGATTTGGAATGTGATTGCTTAATTCTGAACACAGCTACATCCCCAGTTATAAGAGGGTGTGCAGACTTATGCAACCACATTTTTTTTCTTTTTTTTTTTTTTTCTCCACCTAAAAGATTTCAGTTTGTTTTTCATAAAGTTCTGAAATGATTTATCTTTGTCTAATTTTTTTACAGCACAGAAACCTAACATTTTAACAGTGGTGTGTAGACTTTTTATATCCACTGTATATATATATACATCTCATCTCACATATTATAATAGTCAAACTGCGAGTTGTCGTCACACTTTGCGAGCTCGAGGGCCGCATTTGCGGAGGTGTAGGCTCTTACGGCGCCTCAAACTCTGTAAAAAAACCGAGGAAAGCAGGACTGAAGAAAAAAAAAGAGCCAAGGTCACAAAAATACGAATAAACAGCCGAAACGCATAAATACGAAAACACTGACAAATTTAAACACAACATAAAAAACATCACACACAGCACTGGGGGACAACCAGGACGTCTGGGAGTGAGGTTGCACGCAAATTAAAGTAGAAATTAAGGAGTTTCGCCACTTGAAAATCAGCTAAGCAAGGAAAAAAATGGTAGCAGAAAAAAATGAAAACGAGGCTACACGACCACGAAGCGCGCAAAACACCAACAAGGACGTACGACTTTTAAAAACAAGAATTACAATTCATATTACTTTATTACTTCACTGTACTCGCATTTTTTTTTTACACTGTACTTATATATCTGTCTTTGTTATGAGCGCCAAAGGTGATCGTTGCAAAGCAGGACACTTGAAGTACACTATGGGAGAGAATGAGCGCCAAAGGTCCACAGAGGAGCAAAATTCTTACATTGTGTGGTAAACAGCATTGCCATGCCTTAACATTTTATTGCCATCATTTTTGTCGGGCAAGTCGCTAGTATATATATATATAAACAGTAACAATTTTATAGGACTGGAAATTTATATAAAAACATGTATATTTATAAAGTAAACTTATAAAGGTCATAATGTTTACAACTGTTACACCATTGTACTGTAGTAACCAATTACTTATAGATATTTACACAATTAGAATTATGTTTTATAAAATACACTTATTAAAGGCATAATGTTTGATGATTACCACTCTATAAGCCATATTTTACCAGAGGCAGTTAATTATTAAAGTTTGGTCTGATGGTTGATACATAAAAATGTGTACTGTTATGTAGTCCCCATCTGGTGTGGGAAGATCTCTTTGTCAAGAGCAGTATGATGGTCGGATAGCACCAGCTATTTCATTACAATGGCCTACCAACTGCAGGTGAGTAAAACTCCAGGAAGCACTACAGTGGGATTCAGCATGTGTCATTGGGCCTTCATCCTGTATAATCAGTACTGCCAACAATCGAGACTAAAACCAGGGTCCAAGGGGGCTGCACTGATTTAACCCTTGATCCAGCGAGAGTTGCAGCTGGAAGCCAAGTATGTGGAGCTGCTGGAGAAGGCAGCTCAGTGTAAGACTTGGCTCAAGGGATTGAATGAGCCCTGACAACCAGGAGAGGATGAAGAAGATGCAATCTACCACCAGGAGGCTCTAGAAGCATACAGCTGTTTGGATTCATGTTTGACCTTGGAGAGCACTGATTCATTGGGAAGTGTGGTCCAGAAAGAAGTAGAGGGCCTGTAGGGGAGCCACCATGCTCCCGGGTTCTTGGAAGAACCAAACATGGACTGTGAACCAGTAGTGGGGCTCCAGCTGATAAAAACATCAGAGAGCTAGCCACAGACCAGGGGGATAGAGAACGGATGAGTATCAGAAATCCTGCCAGACAGAAACCAGGATAAAGAAGATGCATCCTGCCACCAGGAGGCCCTAGAAGCATTCAAATGTTTGGATTGTTGTTTACCCTTAGAGGGCACTGATTTGTTGGGAAGTGCGGTTCTGGAAGGGGGCCCAGAGAATCATTTACAGAAAGCAGGCCAAGTGGAGGGCCTGTGGGTAAGCTACCATGCTCCTGGGTTCTTGGAAGAACCAAGCCTGGACTGTGAGTCAGCAATAGGGCTCCAGCTGATCCACTATCAGAGAGCTAGACATAGATCCAGGGGCAGTAACCGTGATGAGCCCTGAGGTCCTGCCATACCAACAACCAAAGAACTAGTTCTATTCCCAGTTAGCTTGAACACCACCACTAATAGCAGGGTGGTAGAGAAGAAATTGGACTATTTACAGACATCAGGGCATGAGTAGAGCCCAGATTGGAGCAGCTGCGCTCGATAGCACTTGGTAAAGGCTGTAATGGACAGGAAACTATTGATGACTACAGCAAAGGTCAAGATTTCTGATGGCAGCCAACAGGTGCAGCTACTGAGGTCATCGTTTGTTTTTCTCACAAGGGATTTATTCCCCACTTTTGGTCCCATCAGCCCATGGACTGCTTTAGGTACAACAAGACAGCTGTTGGGACTGATCAGGTAAATCTTGGCCCTCTACTTGATATTGTTGTTATGGCCAAACGTACCCAGCAGATCTTTGATGTTTTTTTGATCCCTTCACCAAGGCAGCAGATGTCTCTAATACCCTCTTCCTTTGATGCAGCATTTAAAAATCATTGGTAAGGGTTGTGCTGACAGGAAATCCCCTGGAGCCACTCCCAGAATTTTTTATTTTTGGAATTTGTACAGGAAAATGACAAAATCTGCCCTGCACACTCAGAATCAGGTCTCAGGTAGGGGGAGGCCTAGGGGAATTGTTTTTCACGTTTGACCCAAGGGGGGTGTGAGTAGCTCTCCTGTTTCAACTGGGCAAATTAGGTTACTGCTCAAGAGTGGGGTGCTTGTACAGTCAATTGACTCTTCAGGATGCCTGCTAACCTAAAGTTGCATCCATAAGCAATTGTTTGTTCATTAGATGTACATATTTGGATTATTGGTTGCCCCACCTAAGACAAGGATTTACATTTTGACTTAATGTCACATGCTGTAGTTCATTGGACAAAGATGATCCCTGGGATGCTGCATCTAAGAGGAGGAAGTAGCTCTCATGATTCCCCTGACCACCATTTGGACTAAAAGAATGACTCCTATTAGGACTGACTCCTGGGCATATGTGGGATGGGGAAACTCTACCTTGTCTGACCCACCTGTGCAGGGACTCAGTTCAGTAGGATTTTATGTATGTTAATTACTGTATGTTATGTTGCTTCTCTGAATTATGATGTTAGATTCTGTATGTTGCATGTTTGGTTCATGAAGAGATAACGGATTTATAATGTGATGATGTAATCTGTTACTGTCATGTTGAGAGGCTGTTCGTTATTAAACTTTGCTGTGATGGTGATCAAAAAGGTGCATCTGTTATGAAGTCTCCACCACGATTATAGCAGTTCCAGCACCACTTGTCCAGATGAAGTATCCTGTATACTGGTCCTGTGTGTTCATATTTTTAAACTAGCTACTTGCCTGTCAAAAATGACGGGAATAAAATGTTAAGGCTGGCAATGCTATTTGCCACTCAATGTGAGCACCTTCGGTGCTTATCGCGAGTCCTGTCTCTCCCACTGTCTACTTCCTCCCTTGTGTTTCTTTCCGCCCCCCTCTCCCTCCCTTGTGGCTCCTTTTCCCCCTGCTCCCTCCATGGTGTCTCCTCCCTCCCCTGTCTCTTTCCCCCCTCTCCCTTTCCTGTGTCTCTTCCCCCTCCCTTGTGTCTTTTTCCCCCCTTCTCCCAGCCCCTGTGTCTTTCCCCCTCCCCTGTGTCTTTTCCCCCCCTCTCCCTCCCTTATATCTCTTCCCCCCTCCTGGCTCTGTTTCCCCCCCTCTCCTCTGTGTCTCTCCCCCTTCCCCCTGGGACTCTCCCCCCTCTCCATCACCTGGGTCTCCTTCCCCCACCCTACCCTGTGTGTCTTTACAGCCCTCTCCCTCCCATATCTCTCTTTCTCCCTCTCTCCCTCCCCTGTGTCTCTTTCCCCCCTCTCCACCCTGTGTCTCTTAACCCCCTCTTGCCCCCCTTATCCTCGTCCTCCCTCTTTTCCCATTATCCTACTCCCTCCTTCCCATTCTCTTCCCCCTTTAGCCTACTTCTGCATTTTCCCTCTCTTACTTTCATGCAATGACCTTCTACTGCTGCTTCTCTCCCCAGCATGGAGGCTTGTGGCTGTGTCCGAACCAGCATAGGCTAAGGGGAAGGAGGGAGGAGGATGGGAAGGAGGGAGGAGGATGAGGGGGAAGGAGGGAGGAGACACAGTGGACCTCGCAATGAGCGCTTATGGCCAGGTACTGGGGGTGTTGCAAGCCCTGGGGGCCTTGCGATGAGCACCTCCGCCACTCATCGTCGCCTCCGCCACTCACCCGTCGGTGTCAGGTGTTGGTAACGCCAACTGCTCGCTTTGCGAGGCGAGCAGTTGCGTCCCTCACTATGCGAGGGACGCAACTGCGTTACCAACATCACAAACGTCACCAACACTGACAACTATTATTTTTAAATGCTGCATCAAAGGAAGAGGGAATTAGAGACATCTGCTGCCTTGGTGAAGGGATAAAAAAAACATCAAAGATCTGCCGGGTAGGTTTGGCCATAACAACCATATCAAGTAGAGGGCCAAGATTTACCTGATCATATGAACTCATCATCTCTTAACAAGGTGACATTTTTTAAACAACATCCCAGGAGTGACAAAATGGTCACGGGTGACTCACTTGACCCATATTTCATAGAAAGAAATAATGTTTAAATCGGCTACCCTGATATTGTGGGTTAATAAGAAAAGAGGGAACATATCTCTTATAAAGACTCATGTGCTTATATTTTTTGGAAAAATATATTTAGATCCAGTATGATGATGATAGCATGTAAGAATCAGATATGTATCTTTAGACCTAGTTATTGATCAGTCATTCTATAGTAATATGACTACTGTATATACTCGAGTATAAGCCGACCCGAGTATAAGCCGAGGCACCTATTTTACCACAAAATACTGGGACAAATGAGTGACTCGAGTATAAGCCGAGGGTGGGAAATGTGCTGCCCCCTGTGTCCCTCTTGTGCCCTCTGTGTGCCCTTTTCTTGTGTCCCCTTCTCTCTCCCCTGTGTCTCTTCTCCCCTCTCCCTCCCCTGTGTCTCTTCCCCCCTCTCCCTTCCCTGTGTCTCTTCCCCCCTCCCTTATCACCCTCCTCAACCCCCATCCTCAACCCCTATCCTCATCCTCAACCCCATCCTCATCCTACCCACCCTCCTCATCCTCAACCCACCCTCCTCAGCCCCATCCTCAACCTCCCTCCTCATCCTCAAGCTCCCTCCTCAACCTCAACCCTCCTAATCAACCTCAACCCCCCTCCACAACTTCCCTCCTCAACCAAAAACCCCCTCCTCAACCTCAACCCCCCATCCTCATCCTCAACTCCCCCATCCCCAACCTCCCTTCTCATTCTGAACCCCCTCCTCAACCCCCTTCCTCAACCTCCACCCTCCTCTTCAACCCCCCCATCCTCAATCCCCCCTCCTCAGTCCCCCCTCCTCAACCCCCCCATCTCATCCTAAACCCCCCTCCTCACTTTACCCCTCCTCATCCTAAACCCCCCTCTCCACTTTACCTCTCTAAATACCTCCCCCTCTCCCTTTCCCCTCACTTACCTCCATCTGCATCTGTTCCTCCGCTGCTCCTGGGCTCCTTCTGGCGTCTTGACCCGGCCAATGCTAATGACGTGGCGCGCATGTGACGTCACGTCATTAGCATATACCGTGTGCCGACGCAGGAAGGAGCGGAGGCCGGAGGAGAAGCTGCAGATGAAGGTAAGTGAGGGGTAAGGGAGAGGGGGAGGTATTTAGAGGGGTAAAGTGAGGAGGGGGGTTTAGAATGATGAGAGGGGTTGAGGAGGGGGAGGGAAAGAGACACGGGGGTTAGAGAGACACGGGGGGGGGGGTAGAGAGACACCTCTAAATACCTCCCCCTATCCCTTTCCCCCTCACTTACCTTCATCTGCAGCTTCTCCTCCGGCCTCCGCTCCTTCTTGCGTCGGCACCCGGTATATGCTAATGACGTGATGTCACATGCGCGCCACGTCATTAGCATTGGCCGGGTCAAGACGCCGGAAGGAGCGTGGAGGCCATAGGAGAACCTGCAGATGAAGGTAAGTGAGGGGAAAGGATGAGGGGGAGGTATTTAGAGGGGTAAAGTGAGGAGGGAGGCTTAGAATGAGGAGGGGGGTTTAGAATGAGGAGGGGGGTTGAGGATGAGGAGGGGGGAGGGAAAGAGACACGGGGTTAGAGAGACACTGGGGGAGAGTGACTCGAGTATAACCCGAGGGGGCCCTTTTCAGCCTTAAAAAAAGGGCTGAAAAACTCGGCTTATACTCGAGTATATACTGTAAATATGTAGCTATAAACAATGACCACACAAAGGAGTGGATTAAGAACGGTATACATCTAGATAAAATGTATTGCTTGATATATCAGGAAGATAAAAAACATAAAATATAAAACAGTCTGCCTCACACTTTCTAAAAAGTTAAGCTTGAAGCAAATGTAGTTTTAATTTGCTGTATCTTATTACATATTATGTGTCACAACCGTTACTTCAGTTTGGTTCACCCAAAACCTGGTTCGGACCCAGAGGCTTATGTGGGTTATTGTAGATACCCCTGAAAGCAGCGATACACCCAGTATTTAATCACCACGCAGGACCAAGGAACCACTGGACTGTAACTCTAGTCAATCAGATGCAGCATCAATAACTCCAATGCATAGGGTTATCCCTTCCACAGAATGAAAAATGCACTTAAATTATGTATATCCAGACTAAACACTCTTTATTAGCAAAGACAACTCATATTTATGTCACAGTCAAAACATTTTTTATCTTAGCCAATCCCCAAGCTCAATTTTTCCCACCTACAGTGGATATAAAAAGTCTACACACCCCTGTTAAAATGTCAGGTTTCTGTGCTGTAAAAAAATTAGACAAAGATAAATAATTTCAGAACTTTTTCCACCTTTAATGTGACCTATAAACTCAATTGAAAAACAAACTGAAGAAAAAAATAAAAATAATGTGGTTGCATAAGTCTGCACACCCTCTTATAACTGGGGATGTAGCTGTGTTCAGAATGAAGCAATCACATTCCAAATTGTGTTAAAAAGGAGTCAGCATACACCTGCCATCATTTAACGTGCCTCTGATTAACCCCAAATAAAGTTCAGCTGCTCTAGTTGGTCTTTCCTGAAATTGTCTTAGTCGCATCCCACAGCAAAAGCCATAGTTCACAGAGAGCTTCCAAAGCATCTGAGGGATCTCGTTGTTAAAAGGTATCAGTCAGGAGAAGGGTACATAAGAATTTCCAAGACATTAGATATACCATGGAACACAGTGAAGACAGTCATCATCAAGTGGAGAAAATATGGCACAACAGTGACATTACCAAGAACTGGAGCTGCCTCCAAAATTAATGAAAAGACAAGAAGAAAACTTGTCTGGGAGGCTACCAAGGGGCCTACAGCAACATTAAAGGAGCTGCAGGAATATCTGGCAAGTACTGGCTGTGTGGTACATGTGACAACAATCTCCTGTATTCTTCATATGTCTGGGCTATGGGATAGAGTGGCAAGACGAAAGCCTTTTCTTACAAAGAAAAACATCCAAGCCAGGCTACATTTTGCAAAAACACATCTGAAGTGTCCCAAAAGCATGTGGGAAAAGGTGTTATGGTCTGATGAAACCAAGGTTGAACTTTTTGTCCATAATTCCAAAAGATATGTTTGGCACAAAAAGAACACTGCACATCACCAAAAGAACACCATACCCACAGTGAAGCATGGTGGTGGCAGCATCATGCTTTGGGGCTGTTTTTCTTCAGCTGGAACTGGGGCCTTAGTTAAGATAGAGGGAATCATGAACAGTTCCAAATACCAGTCAATATTGGCACAAAACCTTCAGGCTTCTGCTAAAAAGCTGAACATGAAGAGGAACTTCATCTTTCAGCATGACAACGACCCAAAGCATACATCCAAATCAACAAAGGAATGGCTTCACCAGAAGAAGAATAAAGTTTTGGAATGGCCCAGCCAGAGCCCAGACCTGAATCCGATTTAAAATCTGTGGGGTGATCTGAAGAGGGCTGTGCATGGGAGATGCCCTCGCAATCTGACAGATTTGGAGTGTTTTTGCAAAGAAGAGTGGGCAAATCTTGCCAAGTCAAAATGTGCCATGCTGATAGACTCATACCCAAAAAGACTGAGTGCTGTAATAAAATCAAAAGGTGCTTTAACAAAGTATTAGTTTAAGGGTGTGCATACTTATGCAACCATATTATTTTATTTTTATATTTTTTCTTCCCTCTACCTAAAATTTTTCATTTTGCTTTTCAATTGAGTTGTACAGTTTATAGGTCACATTAAAAATGGAAAAAGTTCTAAAATGATTTATCTTTGTCTCATTTTTTTACAGAACAGAAACCTGACATTTTAACAGGGGTGTGTAGACTTTTTATATCCACTGTATATCAAGGATAAAAGAGTCCCTAATGCCCTCCCGGCCCATTTAAGAAATTCCCTTTCTTGCCTTTCTATACTTGGGAGGGGGTATTTGCTAATTACCTTTCCCCATTTGCTCTGTCAACTTTCTTTGGCAGAGGGGGAAGACAAATTACCAGGGGTGATACTGTTCATCTCCCCCTACCTTCCTGTATAGGGCCAACCCTTAATCTGCTGGCGACGTGCACCCAGGAGCTTCGGCCTCACCGGGATGGATAGATAGAGATAGATAGATAGATATTATAAGGTTCCCAACATGTGAAGATATATCTAGCTGGTTCCATCTTGTCTGGTTCCATCATTGCTGTAATATGACAATAGCGACATGTATGTTTGATAACACAAGGTCCTCAGGAACATAAAGAGCTGTAACACAAGGGATCCAGACCCAGATCATCTTTCTGGGTTTAATATAGCAAGTCAGGGGGTGTGATCCTTGCAAAGTTCAGGTTATTCCTGAACAACACATTCATTACCCAGCAAAATATATTGTTCACCTTGGACAAATCGTATAGGACCTTCTGAAAATGTCAATACATTTAATTGATAGTTTTTTATTAGACATACTTGGGTAGTTAAATGTCAACATCAATATGGATCAGATGTTATCACTGATACCTTTTCTGTATTAGTAAGGTAAAAAGAGAGAAAGAAACCAAGGATGAAAAGAATAGGTAGCTGAGGGCCAGATAATATATGGTAAGGGGGACATCATAAGTAAAATATCTAGTCAAATAGAAAATAATAATGAAAAGTACATTTATTTACATGCATATATGCTTTTGTATACCCCGTAATCTTCCTTTATCATCTCCAACCAATGAGTGTTTCTTATGTCCCACACAGGACTGTTCTGTTTCTATTCTCTCTTATTTACTTCTCAGTTGAAATTACAATATAGTTTTGTTATAGTTTCTGAAATCTATATTGTTAAGATTTTCATCTCATAAGTTTGCCACTTTGAATTGAATGTTTATCCAATAAAATGATATATATATACATAATACACACATACATACACAGCTAGTCCAATCTTCATAACTTTAATTATATATATTTAATTATATATATATATATATATTTATAACCTGTATTTATAGTATGGACACATCATTGTTTCTTTTTTTATTTATTATTTTAGACGTACAAACAGAGTTCGTAAAACATCATAAAAGTCAAAAGCCCCATAAATACAATACACAGTTCCCAAGCATCAATACATGTAACAACCCCCCACAAACATGAACCCCTTACCCCAACACAAGACCACAACCCACAGCACAAATAAAACATTAGCAGCCTTATTAAATTGCGATTCGGCCAATTGAATAGGGATCTATATAAGCACAGAGCATATTTTGTTACAGACGTTTTTAGTTAGTGAAGACCTTGCTTCTGGATAGAAGTTCACTAACTAAAAACTTCTGTAAGAAAATATGCTGTGTGCTTATATAGAGCCCTATTCAATTGGCTGAATCACAATTTAATAAGGCTGTTGATCAGTCAGCTTGCTTTCTCTCAGTCTCAGAGCTCTAACCTTCTGGTCTTTTCTCTGCCCGGTAACTTCTGATCCATCCCATGTAAATATTCTCATTGGATAGAAGTTCAGACACCGTCCAATCCGCTCACAGCTCCTCTCCTGTGTATATATAGTGCTAGAGACGCCCTCTATATCAGTCTGACTCGTACTCCAGAGGTGCTACATTACAGAGAGTTGGTGGTTATTGATATTCCCTAATCTGTGACACACACATAGGATAAAGATGCACCAGCTCCTCCTGATTCTCATTGTGGGCATGACTGGAGTATACTGTGGTGAGTAGATACTAACGGTATCATGTATAGAGTGTAAGCTCTGCAGGTCAGGCACTCGCCTGCTTTATGGTGTCTATTATTCTTGTATTATAATTATATGGGATTCACTGGTGGTCCAGTGGTTATGATTCAGTGAGGTCACACCAATCTGAAGCCATGTAGGGTCGGGCCTGGTCAGTACTTAGATGGGAGACCACCTAGAAATAACAGGAGCTGTATGCTGTGGTCCACTGGAGAAAGGATTAGCAACCCACTCCAGTATCTCTGCCATGAAGTGGATCAGAATGGTTTGTTGCAGTCCATGAGATCACAGAGAGTTGGGCATGACTGAGAGACGAATCACACACATAATTGTATGAAATGCTATTAATCATAGGTGCTGAGCATCAGGTGTTCACATGTATCCACACAACATGTCCAGCATATAGAGATGTACAGGAGTGCTTTATTACAGGTCTATAGACCCTCTTGTAGTCCCACCTGTACTGTAATGAGTGTAATGGGAGTCTATGGGGGGCTGGTCTGTACAATATGTCACATAGACCAAGGTATTAGATGAGGGACATGTGGGATCTGTGGGAGAGCAGTGGAAGGAAAAAGTCTAAATAACTATTAATACACTTCAGTCTGAACCTTAATTATAAATAATTATCTATATATGTTAGAGTACTTATAACTACTGCCCAGTTTAATAAAACAATGGCTGACAGAGATATAGAAACTGAAAACAGATATAAAACTCTGGGCTGATCTTAAACCCCAGACAGTCACAGCTAACCCTTATTGTTTTTATCTTCCACCACTTCTACTGGGAGGCAGATTCATGCTCTGATTGGTGCTATCTCCTGACATTATCCTAAAGCTTTATATCTTTCAGATTGACATAATGATTATAGTTTCTTTTCTCTGTAGTTACTGTGCTTTACTCCTCCTTTTATGTTTCCTTCTCTTCTCCCCTGCAGAATACACATACAGTAAACTCCCGGTTATCCGGCACCCACGGGGACTCCCTATTGCCGAATAATCGGGAGTCCCTGAATGTAAGGGTCTAAACGACCCTAAAACCCAACAAAACCCATCAAAATGTCTTTTAAAAGGCATTAGCACCTAAACTGGGCCTTTTAGGGCCCAAAAAAACTATTTGAAAAAAAGTTAGCCTTTGTTTTTTCCAGTCTCGAACCTCCGGTTATGCCGGTTTAGCTGGAGTTTTTTTTGAAAATGAGGGATTGGTGCCGGTTGCTTGAGAGTCCCGGTTAGTTGAGTGCCGGATAATCGGGTTTTACTTTATTAGTATTATTATATTTACTTTAGAAGTTCGAAAAGTGCCAGAAATATTTTACTTGATGTCCTGGATATGTGTATATATCTTGAGTCTTCAATCGGTAACGTGCTACTTTTAACCCTTTCATTGGATTAGCAGGAACATGATTACAATTAAATATGTGTTGATATAATTAAAGGGATGGGATAAGAGTGATGGACGTGTCTTGTGGATTGAAAGAGAAGGTTTGTATGTATTGTGTTATGTATACTATGGAGGGGACTTTATGTAAAGCACCAAAGATCAGGGTGAGGGGTGAAGGATTATATACCTGCTCTGATCTACACTGTACATTCATATTAACACATTTTATTTATTTATGTCGTTTTGAAGAACTGGTCCAAAGAAACAAACACTGTATTGTAGGTGTCCCCAGTGATCTCTAATGTCCCATCAGTATATGTCTATGTGCTACTAGCACCTCTCCAAATACTCCTATTATCTTGATAACTATATACACTACAGTGAAGGTGCAAAGGTAATGTTGTTGTTGTTGTTTAGTCGCTCAGTCGCGTCTGACTCTTCGTGACTCTATGGACCACAGCACGCCAGGTACATCTCTCATTTACTGCCTGTTTGAGCTCCATCAAGTTCATGTTCATTGCTTCAGTGACCTAATCTATCCATCTCCGCCTCTGTCGTCCCCTTCTTCTTGCGCCTTCAATGTTTCCCAGCATCATATGGCCAAAATATTTGAGCTTCTTTAAAGTAAGTGTAGTAATTGACATTATAGCATTATTAGTGCATGGCCTGAGTGATGGGTATTAGGGATTTGTAACAATGTAGAACAGCTCTGATGAGATAAAGTATTATTACTATGATTTATTTTCTGATATAAGCGCTGCTGCCATGTTATATTGTATTGTGATTATAACATGAGAGGACATGGAGACTGTTTATTGGTATGAAGCTGGCGCCCTCTGCTGGACAACTGATGGCAGTTACTGTATGTTGTGTGATTTTTATCAGTGACCCTCACCCTTTCTGAGGACTGGCTGATACAGTGGATATAAAAAGTCTACACACCCCTGTTAAAATGTCAAGTTTCTGTGCTGTAAAAAAATGAGCCAAAGATAAATCATTTCAAAACTTTTTCCACCTATAATGTGACCTATAAACTGTACAACTCAATTGAAAAACAAACTGAAATCTTTTAGGTAGAGTGAAGAAAAAATATAAAAATAAAATAATATGGTTGCATAAGTATGCACTCACTTAAACTAATACTTTGTTGAAGCACCTTTTGATTTTATTACAGCACTCAGTCTTTTTGGGTATAAGTCTATCAGCATGGAACATTTTGACTTGGCAAGATTTGCCCACTCTTCTTTGCAAAATTGGAACTATTCATAATTCCCTCTATCTTAACTAAGGCCCCAGTTCCAGGGGAAGAAAAACAGCCCCAAAGCATGATGCTGCCACCACCATGCTTCACTGTGGGTATGGTGTTCTTTTGGTGATGTGCAGTGTTGTTTTTGCGCCAAACATATCTTTTGGAATTATGGCCAAAAAGTTCAACCTTGGTTTCATCAGACCATAACACCTTTTCCCACATGCTTTTGGGAGACTTCAGATGTGTTTTTGCAAAATGTAGCCTGGCTTGGATATTTTTCTTAGTAAGAAAAGACTTTCGTCTTGCCACTCTACCCCATAGCCCAGACATATGAAGAATACGGGAGATTGTTGTCACATGTACCACACAGCCAGTACTTGCCAGATATTCCTGCAGCTCCTTTAATGTTGCTGTAGCCCTCTTGGTAGCCTCCCAGACCAGTTTTCTTCTCGTCTTTTCATCAATTTTGGAGGGAGGTCCAGTTCTTGGTAATGTCAGTGTTGTGCCATATTTTCTCCACTTGATGATGACTGTCTTCACTGTGTTCCATGGTATATCTAATGCCTTGGAAATTCTTTTGTACCCTTCTCCTGATTGATACCTTTTAACAATGAGATCCCTCTGATGCTTTGGAAGCTCTCTGTGGACTATGGCTTTTGTTGTGGGATGCGACTAAGAAAATTTCAGGAAAGACCAACTAGAGCAGCTGAACTTTATTTGGGGTTAATCAGAGGCGCTTTAAATGATGGCAGGTGTATGCTGACTCCTGTTTAACACTATTTGGAATGTGATTGCTTAATTCTGAACACAGCTACATCCCCAGTTATAAGAGCGTGTGCAGACTTATGCAACCACATTATTTTTCTTTCTTTTTTCTTCCCTCCACCTAAAAGATTTCAGTTTGTTTTTCAATTGAGTTGTACAGTTTATAGGTCACATTAAAGGTGGAAAAAGTTCTGAAATGATTTATCTTTGTCTCTCTTTTTTTACAGCACAGAAACCTAACATTTTGAATAGGGGTGTGTAGACTTTTTATATCCACTGTACCTCCCAATAATCACGAGAACCCCTGCCTTCCTGTATAGGGCCAACCCTTAATCTGCTGGAGATGTGCACCCAGGAGCTTCGGCCTCACCGGGATAGATAGATAGATAGATACAGTAAACTCCCCATTATCCGTCACCTATGGGGACTCCCTATTGCTGGATAAGTGTAGTTTCCAGTTAATCGGGCGTCTAAACGACCCTTAAACACCCCAAACCCCCTCAAAATGCATTTCAAAATTAATTGATAGTTTTTTTTATTATTAGATATTCCTGGGATTTTAAATGTCAACATCAATATGGATAAGACGTTATGACTGATACCTCTTCTGTATTAGTAAGGTAAAAAGAGAGAAAGAAACCAAGGACGAAAAGAATAGGTAGCTGAGGGCCAGATAATATATGGTAAGGGGGACATCATAAGTAAAATATCTAGTCAAATAGAAAATAATAATGAAAAGTACACATTTATTTACATGCATATATGCTTTTGTATACCCCGTAATCTTCATTTATCATCTCCAACCAATGAGTGTTTCTTATGTCCCACACAGGACTGTTCTGTTTCTATTCTCTCTTATTTACTTCTCAGTTGAAATTACAATATAGTTTTGTTATAGTTTCTGAAATCTATATTGTTAAGATTTCCATCTCATAACAGTTTGCCACTTTGAATTGAATGTTTGTCCAATAAAATGATCTCTAAATATATATATATATATATATATATATATATATATATATATATATATATATATATAAATACACACACACACATACACAGCTAGTCCAATCTTCATAACTTTAATTATATATATATTTATAACCTGTATTTATAGTATGGACACAGCATTGTTTCTTTTTTTGTATATTATTTTATTAAAGACGTACAACATCAACAACATGTAAAACATCATAAAAGTCAAAACCCCATAATTACAATACACAGTTCCCAAGCATCAATACATGTAACAACACCTCACAAACATGAACCCCTTACCCCAACACAAGACCACCCCCTACCCCGACTACCCATAACCCACAGCACGAATAAAACATTAACAGTCTTATTAAATTGCGTTTCGGCCAATTGAATAGGGCTCTATATAAGCACAGAGCATATTTTTTTACAGAAGTTTTTAGTTAGTGAAGACCTTGCTTCTGGATAGAAGTTCACTAACTACAACATTCTGTAAAAAAAAAATGCTGTGTGCTTATATAGAGCCCTATTCAATTGGCCGGATCGCAGTTTAATAAGGCTGTTGATCAGTCAGCTTGCTTTCTCTTAGTCTCAGAGCTCTAACCTTCTGGTCTTTTCTCTGCCCGGTAACTTCTGATCCATCCCATGTAAATATTCTCATTGGATAGAAGTTCAGACACCGTCCAATCCGCTCACAGCTCCTCTCCTGTATATATAGTGCTAGAGACGCCACTATATCAGTCTGACTCGTACTCCAGAGTTGCTAGGTTAGAGAGAGTTGATATTCCCTAATCTGTGACACACACATGGGATAAAGATGCACCAGCTCCTCCTGATTCTCATTGTGGGCATGACTGGAGTATACTGTGGTGAGTATGTGGGGAGAAGATACTAACGGTATCATGTATAGAGTGTAAGCTCTGCAGGTCAGGGACTCGCCTGCTTTATGGTGTTAGTCACTTGCTGTTGTTATTCCCATTGTGGGATATCTATTACTAGAGACTTGCCTGTCAATGACGGCATAAGATTGTAAGGCAGGTAATGGTCATTTTGTTGGTGTTCCAAGATCCTTCGGCGCTCATTGCAACGCTGTTTGTTTGTTTGTCTGCTATGAGCAGCGTTGGCAGTGTTTTTTTGTATGGTAATGAAATAATTAATAAATTAATATGCTTTACCTCTTTGGAAGTAATACATGCAGGAAGCATTGTGCTGAAGAGCTGACAATCTGTTTTGATGTTCCTGCAGCATACAATGTAGGATTGCACTGTTGTGGAGCTGAGGTGTAAGTGTCAGCAATGTGTGCAGTGTGTAGTGTAAAAAGGCTGCGTGCGCAAGGGGAAGCCGTTAGGGTAGCTGTGTACTTCTGCATTGTGTTGTAAAATGGCGGCTAATGTGTATGTGGGAGGCAGCTGTAGATGATTTAGCGTCCTTGTTAATAGTGTATCTTGTAGCTTTTTTGGAAAATCTGTATGTGCTTGGTGGTGTTTTGCGTCTTTAGGGTCCAGTAGCCTCGTTTTCGTTTTTTTTTTGCGTCCCTTTTTTCTTTCGCTTAGTGCATTTTTGTTGTGTGTAAACTCTTGAATTTGGAGTTAAATGGAGGTGTAACTTCACTTGCAGAGGTCCTGGGTGCCCCCTCTTGCTGTGGGTAAGTTTTTTTATGTGTATTTATTGTGTTTTTAATGTTTTCATGTGCGGGTGGTTCAGGCGCTAAGGTCGTATTTTTGCGAGCTCCTAAAGGTTTTTTTTCTATGTCCCGCGGCTCATATTTGTGGATGCTAAGTCCGTAATGTATTTGGTGGTGTTTTGCATGTTTAGGGTCGTGTAGCCTCAGTTTCGTTTTTTTCGCCGGCCATTTTTTCTCTCACTTAGGGGATTTTTGTGTGTTTAAACTCTGGAATTTGGACTTATATTGAGGTATAACTTCACTTGCAGAGGTCCTGGGTGCCCCCCCTTGCTGTAGGTAAGCTCTTTATGTGATTGTTGTGTGTATTTATTGTGTTTTTAATGTTTTCATGTGCGGGCGGTTCGGGCTTGTATTTGTGGATGGTAAGTTTGTAAATTTTGCGGTGTAAGTACCGCCTGCGGCTCCGCATTTGATCAGGATGAGGGGTGAAGGATTATATACCTGCTCTGATCTACACTGTACATTCATATTAACACATTTTATTTATTTATGTCGTTTTGAAGAACTTGTCCAAAGAAACAAACACTGTATTGTAGGTGTCCCCAGTGATCTCTAATGTCCCATCATTATATGTCTATGTGCTACTAGCACCTCTCCAAATACTCCTATTATCTTGATAACTATATACACTACAGTGAAGGTGCAAAGGTAATGTTGTTGTTGTTGTTGTTTAGTCGCTCAGTCGCATCTGACTCTTCGTGACTCTATGGACCACAGCACGCCAGGTACATCTCTCATTTACTGCCTGTCTGAGCTCCATCAAGTTCGTGTTCATTGCTTCAGTGACCTAATCTATCCATCTCCGCCTCTGCCGCCCCCTTCTTCTTGTGCCTTCAATCTTTCCCAGCATCATATGGCCAAAATATTTGAGCTTCTTTAAAGTAAGTGTAGTAATTGACATTATAGCATTATTAGTGCATGGCCTGGGTGATGGGTATTAGGGATTTGTAACAATGTAGAGCAGCTCTGATGAGATAAAGTAGTATTACTATGATTTGTTTTCTGATATAAGCGCTGCTGCCTTGTTATATTGTATTGTGATTATAACATGAGAGGACATGGAGACTGTTTATTGGTATGAAGCTGGCGCCCTCTGCTGGACAACTGAGGGCAGTTACAGTATACGGTGTGATTTATCAGTGACCCTCACCCTTTCTGAGGACTGGCTGATACCTCCCAATGATCACGAGAACCCGCTTTAATACCTAGAACATTTTGACACAGTCATAAACATGTGACACTCTAATTTTTATTTATTTGTGATGTGAGTATATTTAACTGCAGGTAAATTCCTTAATAATCTGCCTATATATATATGTTACTACCATTAGACATAAGATGTATACTTTCCTCATCGCTTTTTGTTAAGAGGACCGGCAGGTGAAGTCTTCCCTGACACCCGTCCCAGGCTACTGAGAATCACTGCGCTATAACTATAAAAATAATGGCAATAAGATTATAAGGCAGGAAATGTTGTTTTGTGTGCAACATTAATTTTGTTAGTGTTCCGAGATCCTTCGGCGCCGATTGCGAGGCCGTTGGTTGTTTGTGTGCTATGAGCAGCGTTGCGTTTTTTTTTTTGTATGCCAATGAATAGTTAATAAAATAATACATTAATATACTTTACCTATTTTGAAGTAATATATGCAGAAAGCATTGTGCTGAAGAGCTGGCAATCTGTTTTGATGTAGCTGCAGCATATGTGTGTTTTCAGTGCTGTGGAGCTGCTGTGCAAGTGTCAGCAATGTGTGCAGTGTGTAATGTAAATAGGCTGCGTGCGCGAGGAAAATCTGTTAGGGTAGCTGTGTACTTCCGCATTGTGTAAGTTAGTGTTGTGAAATGGCGCTGTGGTACGCTGTTGTGTCTGGTTTTGCGTCCTTGTTCTTGGACCTTGTCCAGGTTTTTTGCAAAATCTGTATGTGCTTGGTGGTGTTTTGCGTGTTTAGGGTCCTGTAGCCTCTATTTTCTCTCTCTTAGGGTATTTTCAGATGTATAAACTCTGTAATTTGGACTTAAATTGAGGTGTAACTTCACTTGCAGAGGTCCTGGGTCCCCCCCCCCCCCCTTGGTGTGGGTTAGCTATTTATATATTTATTGTGTGTATTTATTTTCATTATTTATTAATGTTTTCAGGTTTGCGCAGGTCGTCCGTTAAAGTCATATCTTTGCGAGGTCGTAGTGTTTTTTCGCCTTCGGCGCTCCTTGTAAGCAACTGCGGCCCTCGCTTTGCGGAGGTGGAGCCTCCCACCGCAATCGCAAAATTTACGGACTTAGCATTCGCAAATACGAGCCGCGGCAGTTACAAAAAAAAATATTACGACCTCGCAAAATTACGACATTAGCGCCCGAAACCTGTGCACTTCAAAACATTCAAAACACACAAAATACACACAACAAACACATAAAAAGCTTACCCACAGCAAGAGGGAGCACCCAGCACCTCTGCAAGTGAAGTTACAATACAATTCAAGTTGTAAATTATATCAGAATATCAGATTTTGTGATTGAACCAAGCTCTCAATACAAGGTAAGGACCTATCCTCTTATAGTAGCGCAGCACAAGGCGGCAGCAGCAGTGGCTTCGCGAGGCCCGCTGTTGCTGGCAAGGAGCGCCTTCGGCTTCGCGAGGGCCGCAGCGTTAGCAACAACTTTGGACAACCCGCACTTATGACAATTATATTACATAGTTACTTAGGCCCTCATTCAATTGCGATTTGGCCAATTGAATAGGGCTCTAAATAAGCACATAACATATTTTTTTTAAATAAGTTTTTAGTTAGTGAAAACCTTCCTTTTGGATAGATGTTTACTAACTAAAAACTTCTTTAAAAAAATATGTTATGTGCTTATTTAGACCCCTATTCAATTGGCCAAATTGCAATTGAATGAGGGCCATAGTATTTAAGGTTGAAAAAAGACTTTCAGTCCATCAAGTTCAACCTATTAAGATCTCCTCTGATCTGCAATATGCGGATTAACTATCAATACTGCCCTTACAATTATCCATGATAACCCTGAATACCCTTTTTAATTAGAAATAAATCTAGTCCCCTTTTAAAGTTATCTATCGAATCCGCTGTCACCACCTCCTCTGGTAGAGAATTCCACAGATTAACCACCCTTACTGTGAAGAACCCTTTTCTTTTTTTAAGGTGGAATCTTTTTACTTCTAACCTCAAGGAATGTCCTCTTGTCAGTTGAAAACCTCTTGGCACAAAAAGCTCCCTTGACAAATCTTTATACTGACCCTGGATGTATTTATATCTCCTCTTAGACGCCATTTTTCTAGAGAAAATAAGTTTAATTTTGTTAGTCTTTCTTCATAACTTAGCCCCTCCATTCCCCTTATTAGTTTTGTTGCCCTCCTCTGTACCTTTTCCAGCTCTAAAATGTTCTTTTTATGAAGTGGTGCCCAAAATTGTACTCCATATTCCAAATGAGGGCGTACTAGAGATTTGTATAGTGGCAGAATTATATTTGCTTCCCTGGCTTCTATACCCTTCTTAATACATGCTAATATTTTATTTGCCTTTGCAGCTGCTGCTTGGCATTGAGCTCAGTTACCTAGGTGGTTGTCCACAAGCACTCCCAAATCCCTTTCAATATCTGATACACCTAGATTTGCTCCATTAGGATTATAAATTGCATGGCTGTTAGAGTCTGAAGGCACAAGAAGAAAAGGACGAGAGAGGCAGAGAGAGATGAGATAATTGAAGCAATGAACATGAGCTTGATGGAGCTCCGAGAGGCAGTGATTGACAGATGTGTCTTCTGTACTGCAGTCCAGAGGGTCGGACACGACTGAGGAACAACACATAACTCTTCTTATTACCTATATAGATCCCTTATATATAATTCATTCTATTGCTTTGTGTAACCACTCGCTAGAATTCCTGTTTCTCTATATAACTCCTCTGTATAACTCCTTTTCTTGCTCCATATAATCTCTCCATACCTCCCATTTCTTGATAACTCCTCTTTATAACTCATATTTTACTCTTTATAACTCCTAATGTTGCTCTATATAATCCCTCTATAACTCCTTCAATTTCTATCTACAACCTATCTCTATAACTTGTATTGTTTCATATAATCCCTCCCTGTAACACTTCTTATTGCTCCATATTACCCCTCCATATAACATCCTATATACTGTATATCTTATCCTATTGATATAACTGACCTATACATCCTCATATTACTCTATATATATATATATATATATATATATATATATATATATATATATATATCCCCTCTATAACTCCTATTGATCTATATGTCTCCATACCTCCCATTTCTTCATAACTCCTCTGTATAACTCCTTTTTTACCACGTATAACTCATAATATTGCTCTGTATAACTCCTCCCATTTTTCTTCATAACCCATCTCTATAACTTATTTTGTTTCATATAACCTCTCTCTGTAACTCTTCTTATTGCTCCATATCACCCCTCCATATAATTTATCCTATTTATGCATATAATCTGCATATAATCCTCATATGTATATAACCCCTCTCAATCTCATCTTTTGCTCTATATAACTCCTACTATTGCTCCATATAATCCTCCCTATAAGAACCTCCTAATTCTCTAACACCTCTCTCTAACTAACCCCTTTGTATAACTTCTCTTTTTGCTCTGTATAATCTCTCTCTTATTGCTCTGTCGCACCTCTCGCCCCATATAACACTATTGGTTCATATAACCCTTCTGTATAACCTCTCATTGCTCTATATAATGCTTCTCTCTAACCTGTATTATTTTATATAACCCCTCTCTATAACTCTTTTTATTGCTCCATAAAACTTCTATTATTGCTCTATTTAACCCCTCCATATAATGCCTATTGCTTCACATACCCCACCCTATATCTCTCGTTCCTTATTTTTTATAACCACTATTGCTCCATATAACCCCTCTCTATAACACCTATTGCTACATAAGATCCTTCTCGCATTGCTCTACATAACCCCTCTCTAACTCCTGTTGCTTCTTATAACTCCTCTCTATAATTCCTTCCCTTGATCTATATAACCCACTCTCTATTTCTGTATGTAACCCCTCCCTATAACTGCCCATTTGCTCTATATAATTTTCCATTGACACTGTATACCTTCTTTTATTCCTCTTTGTAACCTCCGTCTCTATATAACTCCTTCTGTTGCTTCTTATAACCCCTCTGTATAACTCCTGTTATTGTTCTATATAATGACTCCATATAATCCACTCTCCTATAACCCCTGTATTATACCATATAGCACTTGTAGAAAGAGAGGAAGATATACAGAGAGATATAGACAGTAGATCCAGAGATATAGAGAGACAGAGTGTCTCAGGCAGTCTCTCCTGTGATGTGTATGTGTGTCTAACAGACCTCTCATGTACTAATGTGTCCACCTCTCTCACAGACAGTCACTCCTATCGTTATTTTCACACGGCAGTCTCAGACCCAGGAGGGGGGCTGTCTCTGTTTACAGCAGTCGGATACGTGGATGAGTATGAGGTCGGAGTCTACACCAGTGACACCCGAGAGTTTCATGTCAGAACCAAATGGATAAAAGAGAAAGTAGATCCGGCTCTGTGGGAGAGAGCCACACCGATATACCAAGGAAATGAACCTGTTTATAAACATAATGTGAAGACATTGATGAGTCGCTTCAACCAGAGCGGAGGTGATATACCGTATATATATATGTATATGTGTGTATATATATATGTGTGTGTGTGTACGTATATGAGAGCGATATTGTCCCATCAAATATAACATCCCCACATGACTGTATTGTATGTCATTTAATTATACAGCAACTAACCAGACAGCACCGCGCCTCCTCACTATATCACTGACATTATTAGCTTCAGTCTTCATCTAGTTCTTCTGTCACATATTACACTCTCCTCTCTCTCTCCCCCCTCTCTCTCCTACCCCCGCCCTCTCTCTCTCTCTCTGTGTCTCTGTCTGTCTGTCTCTCTCTCTCTCTCTCTCTCTCTGTGGCTCTCTCTATCTCTGTGGCTCTCTCTCTGTGTGTGGCTCTATCTCTGTGTAGCTCTCTCTCTCTGTGTGGCTCTCTCTCTCTCTCTGTGGCTCTCTCTCTCTGTGTGTCTGTCTCTCTCTCTCTGTGTGTGTCTCTCTCTCTCTCTCTGTGTGTCTCTCTCTGTCTCTCTCTGTGTGTCTCTCTCTCTGTGTCTCTCTCTGTGTCTCTCTCTCTCATGTCTCCTGTCTCTCGCTCTGATGTCTCCTGTCTCTCGCTCTGATGTCTCCTGTCTCTCGCTCTGATGTCTCCTGTCTCTCGCTCTGATGTCTCCTGTGTCTCGCTCTGATGTCTCCTGTCTCTCTCTGTGTCTCTCTCTCTCTCTGTGTCTCTGTCTCGTGTCTCTCTCTCTCTCTCTCTGTGTGTGTGTGTCTCTCTCTCGCTCTCTCTCTCTCTCTCTCTCTCTCTCTCTCTGTGTCTCTCTCTCTGCGTCTCATGCCTATCTCTCTCCTGTGCAGGTTTCCATATTGTCCAGGTGATGTACGGCTGTGAGCTGGATGATGACGGCACCACCAGGGGGTATAATCAGCACGGATATGATGGGAGAGATTTCCTGAGTCTGGATAAGGACAGAGTGATCTGGGTCCCTGTAGTGAACGAGGCTCAAATCACAACAGAGAGATGGAACAGTCCAGAGGTCGGTAACGCTGAGAGACGGAAGAATTACCTGGAGGAGGAATGTATAGACTGGCTGAGGAAATACATCAGAGCTGGGAGAGAGGAGCTGGAGAGGAGAGGTGAGAGCACACAGCACATACACAGCACTGTACACACACCCTGCATGTATAGAGTATCTGAGGAAATACATCAGAGCTGGGAGAGAGGAGCTGGAGAGGAGAGGTGAGAGCACACAGCACATACACAGCACTGTACACACACCCTGCATGTATAGAGTATCTGAGGAAATACATCAGAGCTGGGAGAGAGGAGCTAGAGAGGTAAGGTGAGAGCACACAGCACATACACAGCACTGTACACACACCCTGCATGTATAGAGTATCTGAGGAAATACATCAGAGCTGGGAGAGAGGAGCTGGAGAGGAGAGGTGAGAGCACACAGCACATACACAGCACTGTACACACACCCTGCATGTATAGAGTATCTGAGGAAATACATCAGAGCTGGGAGAGAGGAGCTGGAGAGGAGAGGTGAGAGCACACAGCACATACACAGCACTGTACACACACCCTGCATGTATAGAGTATCTGAGGAAATACATCAGAGCTGGGAGAGAGGAGCTAGAGAGGTAAGGTGAGAGCACACAGCACATACACAGCACTGTACACACACCCTGCATGTATAGAGTATCTGAGGAAATAAATCAGAGCTGGGAGAGAGGAGCTGGAGAGGAGAGGTGAGAGCACACAGCACATACACAGCACTGTACACACACCCTGCATGTATAGAGTATCTGAGGAAATACATCAGAGCTGGGAGAGAGGAGCTGGAGAGGTGAGAGCACACAGCACATACACAGCACTGTACACACACCCTGCATGTATAGAGTATCTGAGGAAATACATCAGAGCTGGGAGAGAGGAGCTGGAGAGGAGAGGTGAGAGCACACAGCACATACACAGCACTGTACACACACCCTGCATGTATAGAGTATCTGAGGAAATACATCAGAGCTGGGAGAGAGGAGCTGGAGAGGAGAGGTGAGAGCACACAGCACATACACAGCACTGTACACACACCCTGCATGTATAGAGTATCTGAGGAAATACATCAGAGCTGGGAGAGAGGAGCTGGAGAGGTGAGAGCACACAGCACATACACAGCACTGTACACACACCCTGCATGTATAGAGTATCTGAGGAAATACATCAGAGCTGGGAGAGAGAAGCTGGAGAGGAGAGAGCACACAGCACATACACAGCACTGTACACACACCCTGCATGTATAGAGTATCTGAGGAAAAACATCAGTGCTGGGAGAGAGGAGCTGAAGAGGAGAGAGCACACAGCACATACACAGCACTGTACACACACCCTGCATGTATAGAGGATCTGAGGAAATACATCAGTGCTGGGAGAGAGGAGCTGGAGAGGAGAGGTGAGAGCACACAGCACATACACAGCACTGTACACACCCTGCATGTATAGAGTATCTGAGGAAATACATCAGAGCTGGGAGAGAGGAGCTGGAGAGGTGAGAGCACACAGCACATACACAGCACTGTACACACACCCTGCATGTATAGAGTATCTGAGGAAATACATCAGAGCTGGGAGAGAGGAGCTGGAGAGGTGAGAGCACACAGCACATACACAGCACTGTACACACACCCTGCATGTATAGAGTATCTGAGGAAATACATCAGAGCTGGGAGAGAGGAGCTGGAGAGGAGAGGAGAGAGCACACAGCACATACACAGCACTGTACACACACCCTGCATGTATAGAGTATCTGAGGAAATACATCAGAGCTGGGAGAGAGGAGCTGGAGAGGTGAGAGCACACAGCACATACACAGCACTGTACACACACCCTGCATGTATAGAGTATCTGAGGAAATACATCAGAGCTGGGAGAGAGGAGCTGGAGAGGTGAGAGCACACAGCACGTACACAGCACTGTACACACACCCTGCATGTATAGAGTATCTGAGGAAATACATCAGAGCTGGGAGAGAGGAGCTGGAGAGGTGAGGTGAGAGCACACAGCACGTACACAGCACTGTACACGCACCCTGCATGTATAGAGGATCTGAGGAAACACATCAGAGCTGGGAGAGAGGAGCTGGAGAGGAGAGGTGAGAGCACACAGCACATACACAGCACTGTACACACACCCTGCATGTATAGAGTATCTGAGGAAATACATCAGAGCTGGGAGAGAGGAGCTGGAGGGGAGAGGTGAGAGCACACCGCACATACACAGCACTGTACACACACCCTGCATGTATAGAGTATCTGAGGGAATACATCAGAGCTGGGAGAGAGGAGCTGGAGAGGTGAGAGCACACAGCACATACACAGCACTGTACACACACCCTGCATGTATAGAGTATCTGAGGAAATACATCAGTGCTGGGAGAGAGGAGCTGGAGAGGTGAGAGCACACAGCACATACACAGCACTGTACACACACCCTGCATGTATAGAGTATCTAAAGAAATACATCAGTGCTGGGAGAGAGGAGAGGTGAGAGGGGAGGTGAGAGCACACAGCACATACACAGCACTGTACACACACCCTGCATGTATAGAGTATCTGAGGAAATACATCAGTGCTGGGAGAGAGGAGCTGGAGAGGGGAGGTGAGAGCACACAGCACATACACAGCACTGTACACACACCCTGCATGTATAGAGTATCTGAGGAAATACATCAGTGCTGGGAGAGAGGAGCTGGAGAGGAGACGTGAGAGCACACAGCACATACACAGCACTGTACACACACCCTGCATGTATAGAGTATCTGAGGAAATACATGAGAGCTGGGAGAGAGGAGCTGGAGAGGAGAGGTGAGAGCACACAGCACATACACAGCACTGTACACACACCCTGCATGTATAGAGTATCTGAGGAAATACATGAGAGCTGGGAGAGAGGAGCTGGAGAGGAGAGGTGAGAGCACACAGCACATACACAGCACTGTACACACACCCTGCATGTATAGAGTATCTGAGGAAATACATCAGTGCTGGGAGAGAGGAGCTGGAGAGGAGAGGTGAGAGCACACAGCACATACACAGCACTGTACACACACCCTGCATGTATAGAGTATCTGAGGAAATACATCAGTGCTGGGAGACAGGAGCTGGAGAGGAGAGGTGAGAGCACACAGCACATACACAGCACTGTACACACATTCTGCATGTATAGAGTATCTGAGGGAATACATCAGAGCTGGGAGAGAGGAGCTGGAGAGGTGAGAGCACACAGCACATACACAGCACTGTACACACACCCTGCATGTATAGAGTATCTGAGGAAATACATCAGTGCTGGGAGAGAGGAGCTGGAGAGGTGAGAGCACACAGCACATACACAGCACTGTACACACACCCTGCATGTATAGAGTATCTGAGGAAATACATCAGAGCTGGGAGAGAGGAGCTGGAGAGGAGAGGTGAGAGCACACAGCACATACACAGCACTGTACACACACCCTGCATGTATAGAGTATCTGAGGAAATACATCAGTGCTGGGAGAGAGGAGCTGGAGAGGAGAGGTGAGAGCACACAGCACATACACAGCACTGTACACACACCCTGCATGTATAGAGTATCTGAGGAAATACATCAGAGCTGGGAGAGAGGAGCTGGAGAGGAGAGGTGAGAGCACACAGCACATACACAGCACTGTACACACACCCTGCATGTATAGAGTATCTGAGGAAATACATGAGAGCTGGGAGAGAGGAGCTGGAGAGGAGAGGTGAGAGCACACAGCACGTACACAGCACTGTACACACACCCTGCGTGTATAGAGTATCTGGGGGAATACATCAGTGATGGGAGAGAGGAGCTGGAGAGGAGAGGTGAGAGCACACAGCACATACACAGCACTGTACACACACCCTGCATGTATAGAATATCTGAGGAAATACATCAGTGCTGGGAGAGAGGAGCTGGAGAGGTGAGAGCACACAGCACATACACAGCACTGTACACACACCCTGCATGTATAGAGTATCTGAGGAAGTACATCAGAGCTGGGAGAGAGGAGAGGTGAGAGCACACAGCACGTACACAGCACTGTACACACACCCTGCATGTATAGAGTATCTGAGGAAATACATCAGTGCTGGGAGAGAGGAGCTGGAGAGGAGAGGTGAGAGCACACAGCACGTACACAGCACTGTACACACACCCTGCATGTATAGAGTATCTGAGGAAATACATCAGTACTGGGAGAGAGGAGCTGGAGAGGTGAGAGCACACAGCACATACACAGCACTGTACACAAACCCTGCATGTATAGAGTATCTGAGGGAATACATCAGAGCTGGGAGAGAGGAGCTGGAGAGGAGAGGTGAGAGCACACAGCACATACACAGCACTGTACACACACCCTGCATGTATAGAGTATCTGAGGAAATACATCAGTGCTGGGAGAGAGGAGCTGGAGAGGAGAGGTGAGAGCACACAGCACATACACAGCACTGTACACACACCCTGCATGTATAGAGTATCTGAGGAAATACATCAGTACTGGGAGAGAGGAGCTGGAGAGGTGAGAGCACACAGCACATACACAGCACTGTACACACACCCTGCATGTATAGAGTATCTGAGGGAATACATGAGAGCTGGGAGAGAGGAGCTGGAGAGGTGAGAGTACACAGCACATACACAGCACTGTACACACACCCTGCATGTATAGAGTATCTGAGGAAATACATCAGAGCTGGGAGAGAGGAGAGGAGAGGTGAGAGCACACAGCACATACACAGCACTGTACACACACCCTGCATGTATAGAGGATCTGAGGAAATACATCAGTGCTGGGAGAGAGGAGCTGGAGAGGAGAGGTGAGAGCACACAGCACATACACAGCACTGTACACACACCCTGCATGTATAGAGTATCTGAGGAAATACATCAGAGCTGGGAGAGAGGAGCTGGAGAGGAGAGGTGAGAGCACACAGCACATACACAGCACTGTACACACACCCTGCATGTATAGAGTATCTGAGGAAATACATCAGAGCTGGGAGTGAGGAGCTGGAGAGGTGAGAGCACACAGCACATACACAGCACTGTACACACACCCTGCATGTATAGAGTATCTGAGGAAATACATCAGAGCTGGGAGAGAGGAGCTGGAGAGGTGAGAGCACACAGCACATACACAGCACTGTACACACATCCTGCATGTATAGAGTATCTGAGGAAATACATGAGAGCTGGGAGAGAGGAGCTGGAGAGGAGAGGTGAGAGCACACAGCACATACACAGCACTGTACACACACCCTGCATGTATAGAGTATCTGAGGAAATACATCAGAGCTGGGAGAGAGGAGCTGGAGAGGAGAGGTGAGAGCACACAGCACATACACAGCACTGTACACACACCCTGCATGTATAGAGTATCTGAGGAAATACATCAGAGCTGGGAGTGAGGAGCTGGAGAGGTGAGAGCACACAGCACATACACAGCACTGTACACACACCCTGCATGTATAGAGTATCTGAGGAAATACATCAGAGCTGGGAGAGAGGAGCTGGAGAGGAGAGGTGAGAGCACACAGCACATACACAGCACTGTACACACACCCTGCATGTATAGAGTATCTGAGGAAATACATCAGAGCTGGGAGTGAGGAGCTGGAGAGGTGAGAGCACACAGCACATACACAGCACTGTACACACACCCTGCATGTATAGAGTATCTGAGGAAATACATCAGAGCTGGGAGAGAGGAGCTGGAGAGGAGAGGTGAGAGCACACAGCACATACACAGCACTGTACACACACCCTGCATGTATAGAGTATCTGAGGAAATACATCAGAGCTGGGAGAGAGGAGAGGTGAGGAGAGAGCACACAGCACATACACAGCACTGTACACACACCCTGCATGTATAGAGTATCTGAGGAAATACATCAGAGCTGGGAGAGAGGAGCTGGAGAGGAGAGGTGAGAGCACACAGCACATACACAGCACTGTACACACACCCTGCATGTATAGAGTATATGAGGAAATACATGAGAGCTGGGAGAGAGGAGCTGGAGAGGAGAGGTGAGAGCACACAGCACATACACAGCACTGTACACACACCCTGCATGTATAGAGTATCTGAGGAAATACATCAGAGCTGGGAGAGAGGAGCTGGAGAGGAGAGGTGAGAGCACACAGCACATACACAGCACTGTACACACACCCTGCATGTATAGAGTATCTGAGGGAATACATCAGAGCTGGGAGAGAGGAGCAGGAGAGGAGAGGTGAGAGCACACAGCACATACACAGCACTGTACACACACCCTGCATGTATAGAGTATCTGAGGAAATACATCAGAGCTGGGAGAGAGGAGCTGGAGAGGTGAGGTGAGAGCACACAGCACATACACAGCACTGTACACACACCCTGCATGTATAGAGTATCTGAGGAAATACATCAGAGCTGGGAAAGAGGAGCTGGAGAGGAGAGGTGAGAGCACACAGCACATACACAGCACTGTACACACTCCCTGCATGTATAGAGTATCTGAGGAAATACATCAGTGCGGGGAGAGAGGAGCTGGAGAGGAGAGGTGAGAGCACACAGCACATACACAGCGCTGTACACACACCCTGCATGTATAGAGTATCTGAGGAAATACATCAGTGCGGGGAGAGAGGAGCTGGAGAGGAGAGATGAGAGCACACAGCACATACACAGCACTGTACACACACCCTGCATGTATAGAGTATCTGAGGAAATACATCAGATCTGGGAGAGAGGAGCTGGAGAGGAGAGGTGAGAGCACACAGCACATACACAGCACTGTACACACACCCTGCATGTATAGAGTATCTGAGGGAATACATCAGTGCTGGGAGAGAGGAGCTGGAGAGGAGAGGTGAGAGCACACAGCACATACACAGCACTGTACACACACCCTGCATGTATAGAGTATGTGAGGAAATACATGAGAGCTGGGAGAGAGGAGCTGGAGAGGTGAGAGCACACAGCACATACACAGCACTGTACACACACCCTGCATGTATAGAGTATCTGAGGAAATACATCAGTGCTGGGAGAGAGGTGAGGTGAGAGCACACAGCACATACACAGCACTGTACACACACCCTGCATGTATAGAGTATCTGAGGAAATACATCAGAGCTGGGAGAGAGGAGAGGAGAGGTGAGAGCACACAGCACGTACACAGCACTGTACACACACCCTGTATGTATAGAGTATCTGAGGAAATACATCAGAGCTGGGAGAGAGGAGCTGGAGAGGAGAGAGCACACAGCACATACACAGCACTGTACACACACCCTGCATGTATAGAGTATCTGAGGAAATACATCAGTGCTGGGAGAGAGGAGCTGGAGAGGTGAGAGCACACAGCACATACACAGCACTGTACACACACCCTGCATGTATAGAGTATCTGAGGAAATACATCAGAGCTGGGAGAGAGGAGCTGGAGAGGAGAGGTGAGGGCACACAGCACATACACAGCACTGTACACACACCCTGCATGTATAGAGTATCTGAGGAAATACATCAGAGCTGAGAGTGAGGAGCTGGAGAGGAGAGGTGAGAGCACACAGCACATACACAGCACTGTACACACATTCTGCATGTATAGAGTATCTGAGGAAATACATCAGAGCTGGGAGAGAGGAGCTGGAGAGGAGAGGTGAGAGCACACAGCACATACACAGCACTGTACACACGCCCTGCATGTATAGAGTATCTGAGGAAATACATCAGAGCTGGGAGTGAGGAGCTGGAGAGGAGAGGTGAGAGCACACAGCACATACACAGCACTGTACACACATTCTGCATGTATAGAGTATCTGAGGGAATACATCAGAGCTGGGAGAGAGGAGCTGGAGAGGTGAGAGCACACAGCACATACACAGCACTGTACACACACCCTGCATGTATAGAGTATCTGAGGAAATACATTAGTGCTGTACACACACACTGCTCTGTACACAGCACTGCACACACACCCTGCACTGTACAAACACCTGACGCACTCTGCACTGTACACACACTTCACACACCCGGTGCTGTACACAGCACTGTGCACACACCTTACACACCCGGCGCTGTACACAGCACTGTACACACACCCGGCGCCGTGCATAGCACTGCACACACACATCATGCACTGTACGCAGCACACACCATGTACTGTACACACACCTCACACACTCTACACTGTACACAGCTCTGTATACACACTTCACACACCCGTCGCTGTACACATAATTTTACACACACACCACACACCCCCAGTGCTGTACACACACACTGCTCTGTGCACACACCTCACACACCCTGCGCTGTACACAATACTGTGCATACACCTTACATACTCTGTTATGTACCCAGCACTCTATGCGCACCTCACACATCCTGCACTTTACACAGCACAGTACACACACCCGGCGCTGAAACTCTACTCCAAGATACCAATGGGTATACTACGTGTCCATAAGAAAGAACATTTTCAAGTGTGAAAAAATAATTTACAAAACTACTCTGGATAACATAAAAAGGTACTGGTATCTTGTTCAGTTATTGTATAAATATCAGTATTAGTGATGTCGCGAACATAACATTTTCGGTTCGCGAACAGCGGACGCAAATTTCATCAAATGTTTGCGAACGGGCAAACCGCCATAGACTTCAATGGGCAGGCAAATTTCAAAACCCACAGGGACTCTTTCTGGCCACAATAGTGATGGGAAAGTTGTTTCAACGGGACTAACACCTGGACTGTGGGATGCCGGAGGGGGATCCATGGCAAAACTCCCACGGAAAATTACATAGTTGATGCAGAGTCTGGTTTTAAGCCACAAAGGGCATAAATCACCTAACATTCCTAAATTGTTTGGAATAACATGCTTTAAAACATCAGGTATGATGTTGTATCGATCAGGTAGTGTAAGGGTTAGGCCCGCTTCACAGGCAGGCAACTGAAATTAGATTACAGGAAAAAAATGGTTGTTTTCAATGTATGGTACACCACCAGGTATGAGTAGTGAAAATAAGCACAATATAAGGTGTTAGCCTATCACACACACATGCTAGCAGGCAGGCATATGCAATTAGATTACACAGAAAAAAATTATAAAATAAAATAAATGATTTTCTAGCTCTAAAAAGGGCTTTTTGGGTTGCTGTCCTTGCAGCAGATATCAGATGAGTGCTTCAGATCTGTAGTGTAAGCTAAATACACAGCCTGGCTATCTATTTCCCTATTAAATCAGCATCATCTCCAATATATGTCCTCTCACAACGAATGCAGCTTCAGAATGACTCTAAAATGGATGCTGTCCTTCAGATGGAAGGCTCTGGAAGGGAGTGTATGCTGCTGATTGGCTGGAATGTGTCTGCTGACTGTGAGGTGCAGGGTCAAAGTTTCCTCAATGATAAAGAATAGGCCAAAATCGCCGCGAATAGTCCGCGGGCGAACTGTCCGCGACATCTCTAATCAGTATCTATGAAGTGTAGATCTGGCAGGGAACACATAGATTTGAGGGAAAACAATAATAACCCTACAAGTTTCATTAGAAGGCTGTTCCACTGAGAAAAATAAAACAAATTTTGGTTCCACCATAATGTATAAACTACCACTGTGTAGACCGCAACTGTGCAAAGTCTCCTCCCATCTCTCTGTCTGTCTATACTAGCAAAATAGTCCGTAACAATGCTTTTATATGGTAGTTATAACAAATGTTTCTCTGTGTCCTTCTACAAGTTACTCCCACAGTGAAGATCTCTCATCACCAAGCAGGTGAGCTCACAAGGCTTCACTGCCAGGTGTATGGGTTTTACCCCCGAGATGTGGATGTGAAGTGGGTGAAGAACGGGATAGATGATGTGTACTCAGAGGAGGCCAAACAGATCCTGCCCAACCCTGACGGGACCTATCAGACCAGAGTCACTGTGGAGGTGACACCAAAGAAGGGGGACAGCTACTCCTGTCATGTGGATCATAAGAGTCTGGGGGAGCCAATGATGATACTATGGGGTGAGTGGCACCAAGACCAGGGGTAATTACATAATCAGACAGGCCATGAAGTTGATCCTAAAATAAAGATAGTTATTAATTTATACTTTTTAGGTGGTTATAGGGCTAATACTTTCATGGATGGAAGGGGCCAAAACAGTCCTCATTCAAAATGTTTTTAGTACTCGGCGTCACTCGCTTTTCATTTGTGTTTCTGGGTCTTCTTTATAAATAGTCCCCAATAAAACGAAGCTTGAATGTAATTTTATTTTATTTAATTCGCTCCCAGAGATCCAGTCTGTATCTTCTAAATAAAATGCACTTGACTGAAATAGTTGTATGTTCTCTAAATATTGAATATATCATAAATATGTGTCCTCTAAATATTCAGTATAATATTATAAATGTGTGGCCCCAAACAAATGCAAGATGTGGTGTTTCCATGGTCAGTGATTATTCTACACTTCTCACTTTTACTGTCTCCAGATCCTCCAAAGAATAACCCTGTATACATTATAATTGGCGTTCTTGCTGCGCTTGTCATTGCTGCTGGCATTGGATTCTTTGTGTACATGAAGATATCAGGTAAGTGCAACAATTGCTGATTTGTTCTGTAACGCACACAGTGTTTATCTGCTGATGTTTGTGTGGTTTGTAGGACATCATTATTCTGCAGATTTATTTTCCTAATTTAGTCTTATTTCTTATTTCTAGGCAAGAAGAGCCCTGTGTACACTCCCGCCGCACGTAAGTGACACGTTTGTCATCCACTGTAATAATCGTATTTCTATACAAAGTACTGTATATAAATACAATGCACTGCAATATACTGTAGTGACAATTCTCAGTGTGTTTGAGGGATGGCCGGCACTGACATTATGTCTGTATATGTGACATTATATAGCATAGCAACAACCTGCTGTTAAAGGTATATGCACGTTTATGTATTATAAATGCATCTGATCAGTAGTACATGCAAACATTTTTTTGCATGAACAAATCCCAAAATAAACACTGATAAACTGACGCTAAAGTTTGCAAATTTTCTCAAATTTTCTGGCAGTTATTTTAAGAAGGACTTCCCCTGAAAATCCAAGTTAAAATAGCATAAAATTCATAAGTGGTTTTGGCCAATCAGGCAGATAAAACAATGTAACAGTGTATGGGGATTTAGTCTCTGCAGCAAAGCATCATGGAAATTGTAGTCATTTGTTCTCCGTTGATGCAAAAACAACAAAGATGATACTTGGTAAGTTGTCTTCATTTCAGAGGAAGCTCAGCTTTATAATAATAATACTTACTGAGACAATACCTAAGGAACTCCTCATATATTGGTACATATCCATGTACGAAGGTGATGGTTGTATATTCCTATATAAGTGGCAGATGGTAAAATTGTATTTTTGTATTTGAGCTGTGTTGCCATTGATTGGCTAACGTCACTCCTACACACGCTAACCTCTATCCCCCCTGTAATGTAGCAGCGTGTCTGTTGGAGAAGCAGCTCTGCTCACACTCCCCACAGCGCTACTGTGGGTCAGGTTTAACATCACTGCTCCTGTTTGATTGGCTGAGATACCCATTACCATTGCACATGCATGGCAACATTAAAAACCGGTTAAAATCCATACCCAAATGCACTGGAAAGGACAAGGTGCCAAAGAAGGGCACATGGGGTCCTGGCAAACAAAAACATGTAATACATCAAATATCTTTACAAATTAATATTTGAAATTTATCAAAATGACTACAACAAATGCATCAAACCCGTTAAACTTCCATATACCTTTTTTAATATATTTTTTAAGTTGCACAGAAACACACTACAACCTCACTTTTAGTAACGGATACAATAAATAAGTATGCAAATGCTTTTTGTTATTGATTTTAAAAAAATGGCGTCACTTCTTCAGGAATCCTGTTTATTGTTATTTCATAAAGTATAGTATTATCATTGATAATACCTGTACCTGTGTGTACCTGTGCTGTGTATACATGTCACTGTGTGTGTGATAGGGAGGCTGGCACTGCTGCACCCTGTACTGTACCTGTGCTGTGTATACATGTCACTGTGTGTGTGATAGGGAGGCTGGCACTGCTGCACCCTGTACTGTACCTGTGCTGTGTATACATGTCACTGTGTGTGTGATAGGGAGGCTGGCACTGCTGCACCCTGTACTGTACCTGTGCTGTGTATACATGTCATTGTGTGTGTGATAGGGAGGCTGGCACTGCTGCACCCTGTACTGTACCTGTGCTGTGTATACATGTCACTGTGTGTGTGATAGGGAGGCTGGCACTGCTGCACCCTGTACTGTACCTGTGCTGTGTATACATGTCACTGTGTGTGTGATAGGGAGACTGGCACTGCTGCACCCTGTACTGTACCTGTGCTGTGTATACATGTCATTGTGTGTGTGATAGGGAGGCTGGCACTGCTGCACCCTGTACTGTACCTGTGCTGTGTATACATGTCATTGTGTGTGTGATAGGGAGGCTGGCACTGCTGCGCCCTGTACTGTACCTGTGCTGTGTATACATGTCACTGTGTGTGTGATAGGGAGACTGGCACTGCTGCACCCTGTACTGTACCTGTGCTGTGTATACATGTCATTGTGTGTGTGATAGGGAGGCTGGCACTGCCGCACCCTGTACTGTACCTGTGCTGTGTGTACATGTCACTGTGTGTGTGATAGGGAGGCTGGCACTGCTGCACTCTGTGCTGTACCTGTGCTGTGTATACATGTCACTGTGTGTGTGATAGGGAGGCTGGCACTGCTGCACCCTGTACTGTACCTGTGCTGTGTATACATGTCATTGTGTGTGTGATAGGGAGGCTGGCACTGCTGCACCCTGTACTGTACCTGTGCTGTGTATACAAGTCATTGTGTGTGTGTGATAGGGAGGCTGGCACTGCTGCACCCTGTACTGTACCTGTGCTGTGTATACATGTCATTGTGTGTGTGATAGGGAGGCTGGCACTGCTGCACCCTGTACTGTACCTGTGCTGTGTATACATGTCATTGTGTGTGTGATAGGGAGGCTAGCACTGCCGCACCCTGTACTGTACCTGTGCTGTGTATACATGTCATTGTGTGTGTGATAGGGAGGCTGGCACTGCCGCACCCTGTACTGTACCTGTGCTGTGTGTACATGTCACTGTGTGTGTGATAGGGAGGCTGGCACTGCTGCACTCTGTGCTGTACCTGTGCTGTGTATACACGTCATTGTGTGTGTGATAGGGAGGCTGGCACTGCTGCACCCTGTACTGTACCTGTGCTGTGTATACATGTCACTGTGTGTGTGATAGGGAGGCTGGCACTGCTGCACCCTGTACTGTACCTGTGCTGTGTATACATGTCATTGTGTGTGATAGGGAGGCTGGCACTGCTGCACCCTGTACTGTACCTGTGCTGTGTATACATGTCATTGTGTGTGTGATAGGGAGGCTGGCACTGCTGCGCCCTGTACTGTACCTGTGCTGTGTATACATGTCACTGTGTGTGTGATAGGGAGGCTGGCACTGCTGCACCCTGTACTGTACCTGTGCTGTGTGTACATGTCACTGTGTGTGTGTGATATGGAGGCTGGCACTGCTGCACCCTGTACTGTACCTGTGCTGTGTATACATGTCACTGTGTGTGTGATAGGGAGGCTGGCACTGCTGCACCCTGTACTGTACCTGTGCTGTGTATACATGTCATTGTGTGTGTGATATGGAGGCCGGCTCTACTGCACCCTGTACTGTACCTGTGCTGTGTATACATGTCACTGTATGTGTGTGATAGGGAGGCTGGCACTGCTGCACCCTGTACTGTACCTGTGCTGTGTATACATGTCCCTGTGTGTGTATGATAGGGAGGCTGGCACTGCAGCACCCTGTACTGTACCTGTGCTGTATATACATGTCACTGTGTGTGTGATAGGGAGGCTGGCACTGCAGCACCCTGTACTGTACCTGTGCTGTATATACATGTCACTGTGTGTGTGATAGGGAGGCTGGCACTGCTGCACCCTGTACTGTACCTGTGCTGTGTATACATGTCACTGTGAGTGTGATAGGGAGGCTGGCACTGCTGCACCCTGTACTGTACCTGTGCTGTGTATACATGTCATTGTGTGTGATAGGGAGGCTGGCACTGCTGCACCCCGTACTGTACCTGTGCTGTGTATACATGTCATTGTGTGTGTGATAGGGAGGCTGGCACTGCTGCACCCTGTACTGTACCTGTGCTGTGTATACATGTCACTGTGTGTGTGATAGGGAGGCTGGCACTGCTGCACCCTGTACTGTACCTGTGCTGTGTATACATGTCACTGTGTGTGTGTGATAGGGAGGCTGGCACTGCTGCACCCTGTACTGTACCTGTGCTGTGTATACATGTCACTGTGTGTGTGATAGGGAGACTGGCACTGCTGCACCCTGTGCTGTACCTGTGCTGTGTATACATGTCATTGTGTATGTGATAGGGAGGCTGGCACTGCTGCACCCTGTACTGTACCTGTGCTGTGTATACATGTCATTGTGTGTGTGATAGGGAGGCTGGCACTGCTGCACCCTGTACTGTACCTGTGCTGTGTATACATGTCACTGTGTGTGTAATAGGGAGGCTGGCCCTGCTGCACCCTGTACTGTACCTGTGCTGTGTATACATATCATTGTGTGTGTGATAGGGAGGCTGGCACTGCTGCACCCTGTACTGTACCTGTGCTGTGTATACATGTCATTGTGTGTGTGATAGGGAGGCTGGCACTGCTGCACCCTGTACTGTACCTGTGCTGTGTATACATGTCACTGTGTGTGTAATAGGGAGGCTGGCACTGCTGCACCCTGTACTGTACCTGTGCTGTGTATACATATCATTGTGTGTGTGATAGGGAGGCTGGCACTGCTGCACCCTGTACTGTACCTGTGCTGTGTATACATGTCATTGTGTGTGTGATAGGGAGGCTGGCACTGCTGCACCCTGTACTGTACCTGTGCTGTGTATACATGTCACTGTGTGTGTGATAGGGAGGCTGGCACTGCTGCACCCTGTACTGTACCTGTGCTGTGTATACATGTCATTGTGTGTGTGATAGAGAGGCTGGCACTGCTGCACCCTGTACTGTACCTGTGCTGTGTATACATGTCATTGTGTGTGTGTGATAGGGAGGCTGGCACTGCAGCACCCTGTACTGTACCTGTGCTGTGTATACATGTCATTGTGTGTGTGTGATAGGGAGGCTGGCACTGCTGCACCCTGTACTGTACCTGTGCTGTGTATACATGTCACTGTGTGTGTGATAGGGAGGCTGGCACTGCTGCACCCTGTACTGTACCTGTGCTGTGTATACATGTCATTGTGTGTGTGATAGGGAGGCTGGCACTGCTGCACCCTGTACTGTACCTGTGCTGTGTATACATGTCACTGTGTGTGTGATAGGGAGGCTGGCACTGCTGCACCCTGTACTGTACCTGTGCTGGGTATACGTGTCATTGTATGTGTGATAGGGAGGCTGGCGCTGCTGCTCCCTGTACTGTACCTGTGCTGTGTATACATGTCATTGTGTGTGTGATAGGGAGGCTGGCACTGCTGCACCCTGTACTGTACCTGTGCTGTGTATACATCTCACTGTGTGTGTGTGATAGGGAGGCTAGCACTGCTGCACCCTGTACTGTACCTGTGCTGTGTATACATGTCACTGTGTGTGTGATAGGGAGGCTGGCACTTCTGCACCCTGTACTGTACCTGTGTTGTGTATACATGTCATTGTGTGTGTGATAGGGAGGCTGGCACTGCTGCACCCTGTACTGTACCTGTGCTGTGTATACATGTCACTGTGTGTGTGATAGGGAGGCTGGCACTGCTGCACCCTGTACTGTACCTGTGCTGTGTATACATGACACTGTATGTGTGATAGGGAGGTTGGCACTGCTGCACCCTGTACTGTACCTGTGCTGTGTATACATGTCACTGTGTGTGTGATAGGGAGACTGGCACTGCTGCACCCTGTACTGTACCTGTGCTGTGTATACATGTCATTGTGTGTGTGATAGGGAGGCTGGCCCTGCTGCACCCTGTACTGTACCTGTGCTGTGTATACATGTCATTGTGTGTGTGATAGGGAGGCTGGCACTGCTGCACCCTGTACTGTACCTGTGCTGTGTATACATGTCACTGTGTGTGTGATAGGGAGACTGGCACTGCTGCACCCTGTACTGTACCTGTGCTGTGTATACATGTCACTGTGTGTGTGATAGGGAGGCTGGCACTGCTGCACCCTGTACTGTACCTGTGCTGTGTATACATGTCATTGTGTGTGTGATAGGGAGGCTGGCACTGCTGCACCCTGTACTGTACCTGTGCTGTGTATACATGTCATTGTGTGTGTGATAGGGAGGCTGGCACTGCTGCACCCTGTACTGTACCTGTGCTGTGTATACATGTCATTGTGTGTGTGATAGGGAGGCTGGCACTGCTGCACCCTGTACTGTACCTGTGCTGTGTATACATGTCATTGTGTGTGTGATAGGGAGGCTGGCACTGCTGCACCCTGTACTGTACCTGTGCTGTGTATACATGTCACTGTGTGTGTGATAGGGAGGCTGGCACTGCTGCACCCTGTACTGTACCTGTGCTGTGTATACATGTCATTGTGTGTGTGATAGGGAGGCTGGCACTGCTGTACCCTGTACTGTACCTGTGCTGTGTATACATGTCATTGTGTGTGTGATAGGGAGGCTGGCACTGCTGCACCCTGTACTGTACCTGTGGCTGTGTATACATGTCCTTGTGTGTGTGATAGGGAGGCTGGCACTGCTGCACCCTGTACTGTACCTGTGCTGTGTATACATGTCAGTGTGTGTGTGATAGGGAGGCTGGCACTGCTGCACCCTGTACTGTACCTGTGCTGTGTATACATGTCATTGTGTGTGTGATAGGGAGGCTGGCACTGCTGCACCCTGTACTGTACCTGTGCTGTGTATACATGTCACTGTGTGTGTGATAGGGAGGCTGGCACTGCTGCACCCTGTACTGTACCTGTGCTGTGTATACATGTCATTGTGTGTGTGATAGGGATGCTGCACTGCTGCACCCTGTACTGTACCTGTGCTGTGTATACATGTCATTGTGTGTGTGATAGGGAGGCTGGCACTGCTGCACCCTGTACGGTACCTGTGCTGTGTATACATGTCATTGTGTGTGTGATAGGGAGGCTGGCACTGCTGCACCCTGTACTGTACCTGTGCTGTGTATACATGTCATTGTGTGTGTGATAGGGAGGCTGGCACTGCTGCACCCTGTACTGTACCTGTGCTGTGTATACATGTCAATGTGTGTGTGATAGGGAGGCTGGCACTGCTGCACCCTGTACTGTACCTGTGCTGTGTATACATGTCATTGTGTGTGTGATAGGGAGGCTGGCACTGCTGCACCCTGTACTGTACCTGTGCTGTGTATACATGTCATTGTGTGTGTGATAGGGAGGCTGGCACTGCTGCACCCTGTACTGTACCTGTGCTGTGTATAATGTCACTGTGTGTGTGATAGGGAGGCTGGCACTGCTGCACCCTGTACTGTACCTGTGCTGTGTATACATGTCACTGTGTGTGTGATAGGGAGGCTGGCACTGCTGCACCCTGTACTGTACCTGTGCTGTGTATACATGTCATTGTGTGTGTGATAGGGAGGCTGGCACTGCTGCACCCTGTACTGTAACCTGTGCTGTGTATACATGTCACTGTGTGTGTGATAGGGAGGCTGGCCACTGCTGCACCCTGTACTGTACCTGTGCTGTGTATACATGTCACTGTGTGTGTGATAGGGAGGCTGGCACTGCTGCACCCTGTACTGTACCTGTGCTGTGTATACATGTCACTGTGTGTGTGATAGTAGGCTGGCACTGCTGCACCCTGTACTGTACCTGTGCTGTGTATACATGTCATTGTGTGTGTGATAGGGAGGCTGGCACTGCTGCACCCTGTACTGTACCTGTGCTGTGTATACATGTCATTGTGTGTGTGATAGGGAGGCTGGCACTGCTGCACCCTGTACTGTACCTGTGCTGTGTATACATGTCATTGTGTGTGTGATAGGGAGGCTGGCACTGCTGCACCCTGTACTGTACCTGTGCTGTGTATACATGTCATTGTGTGTGTGATAGGGAGGCTGGCACTGCTGCACCCTGTACTGTACCTGTGCTGTGTATACATGTCAATGTGTGTGTGATAGGGAGGCTGGCACTGCTGCACCCTGTACTGTACCTGTGCTGTGTATACATGTCATTGTGTGTGTGATAGGGAGGCTGGCACTGCTGCACCCTGTACTGTACCTGTGCTGTGTATACATGTCATTGTGTGTGTGATAGGGAGGCTGGCACTGCTGCACCCTGTACTGTACCTGTGCTGTGTATACATGTCAGTGTGTGTGATAGGGAGGCTGGCACTGCTGCACCCTGTACTGTACCTGTGCTGTGATACATGTCATGTGTGTGTGATAGGGAGGCTGGCACTGCTGCACCCTGTACTGTACCTGTGCTGTGTGTACATGTCATTGTGTGTGATAGGGAGGCTGGCACTGCTGCTGCACCCTGTACTGTACCTGTGCTGTGTATACATGTACTGTGTGTGTGATAGGGAGGCTGGCACTGCTGCACCCTGTACTGTACCTGTGCTGTGTTTACATGTCACTGTGTGTGTGATAGGGAGGCTGGCACTGCTGCACCCTGTACTGTACCTGTGCTGTGTATACATGTCATACTGTGTGTGTGATAGGGAGGCTGGCACTGCTGCACCCTGTACTGTACCTGTGCTGTGTATACATGTCATTGTGTGTGTGATAGGGAGGCTGGCACTGCTGCACCCTGTACTGTACCTGTGCTGTGTATACATGTCACTGTGAGTGTGATAGGGAGGCTGGCACTGCTGCACCCTGTACTGTACCTGTGCTGTGTATACATGTCACTGTGTGTGTGTGATAGGGAGGCTGGCACTGCTGCACCCTGTACTGTACCTGTGCTGTGTATAACATGTCACTGTGTGTGTGATAGGGAGGCTGGCACTGCTGCACCCTGTACTGTACCTGTGCTGTGTATACATGTCACTGTGTGTGTGATAGGGAGGCTGGCACTGCTGCACCCTGTACTGTACCTGTGCTGTGTATACATGTCAGTGTGTGTGTGATAGAGAGGCTGGCACTGCTGCACCCTGTACTGTACCTGTGCTGTGTATACATGTCACTGTGTGTGTGATAGGGAGGCTGGCACTGCTGCACCCTGTACTGTACCTGTGCTGTGTATACATGTCACTGTGTGTGTGATAGGGAGGCTGGCACTGCTGCACCCTGTACTGTACCTGTGCTGCGTGTATACATGTCACTGTGGTGTGATAGGGAGGCTGGCACTGCTGCACCCTGTACTGTACCTGTGCTGTGTATACATGTCATTGTGGTGTGATAGGGAGCTGGCACTGCTGCACCCTGTACTGTACCTGTGCTGTGTATACATGTCATTGTGTGTGTGATAGGGAGGCTGCATGCTGCACCCTGTACTGTACCTGTGCTGTGTATACATGTCATTGTGTGTGTGATAGGGAGGCTGGCACTGCTGCACCCTACTGTACCTGTGCTGTGTATACATGTTCACTGTTGTGTGTGATAGGGAGGCTGGCACTGCTGCACCCTGTACTGTACCTGTGCTGTGTATACATGTCATGTGTGTGTCTGATAGGGAGGCTGGCAC
>JAPZIH010000945.1:0-33887 GCA_027410445.1 Discoglossus pictus
GAAATTGGGATTTTTTATTGCCATATCTACTGTTTTCCATTAGGGAAGTTCCACAGGCCTCCACGGGCTTCTCTCCTTTTGAATTATTATATGGAAGACATCCCAGGGGAATATTGGATATTGCTAAGGAGACCTGGGAACAGGAGACTACTCCTCACAGGAGTGTAATTGAGCATATAGCTCAAATGCAGGATAGAATGGCCACCATCATGCCTATTGTCAGGGAACACATGCTGGAAGTCCAGCAGGCTCAGAAAAACAGCTATAACCGTAATGCTAGAGTCAGAGTGTTCCAACGGGGAGACAGGGTATTGGTTCTGGTCCCTATGTGGAGATAAGTTCCTTGCGACTTGGCATGGACCCTATGAAATAATAGAGAAAGTGAGTGATGTCAATTATAAAGTCAGACAACCAGGAAGAAGAAAGCCTGAACAGTTGTATCTATATAAAATCTGTTAAAGCCATGGAAGGACAGGGAGGTCCTGGTTGCTTTAAAACCTTCAGAACCTCCTATAGTAGAGCCAGATGTGAACGTATCTAAGACTCTGTCTGTCCATCAAAAGCAAGAGGTCAGAGATTTCATCAGAAGAAATTGGGATGTTTTCTCGATAGTTCCAGGAAAGACTAAAGTGATTAAACATGACATAATAAACCGAACCAGGGAAAAGAGTTAACCTCAAACCCTATAGAATTCCTGAGGCTGGAGGGAGGTTATAAACTTAGAGGTTGAGAGCATGTTAAAACTTGGAGTCATTGAAGAATCCCAGAGTAACTGGAGTAGTCCTATTGTATTGGTGCCAAAACCTGATGGCACATGGAGGTTCTGCAATGACTACCGCAAGTTAAACGCCCTCTCAAAATTTGATGCTTACCCAATGCCAAGAGTTGATGAGTTAATAGAAAGACTGGGCAAAGCTCGTTATCTAACAACCTTGGATTTAACAAAGGGTTACTGGCAGGTCCCGCTCACTGAAAGAGCCAAAGAAAAGACAGCCTTTTCAAACACCAGTGGCCTGTTCCAGTACACTGTATTGCCATTTGGGTTACATGGGGCACCTGCCACATTCCAACGAATGATGGACAGAATTCTTAAACCTCATGTTCGTTATGCTGCAGCATACTTGGATGATGTCGTCATCCACAGTGCAGACTGGGAATCCCACCTCCCTAAAGTTCAAGCGGTACTTGATGCTATCCGCTCAGCAGGCTTAACTGCCAATCCTTCCAAGTGTACGATTGGTTTAGAGGAAGCTAAGTATTAGGTTATTCTATTGGGAGGGGTTTGGTTAAACCACAGGAAGCCAAAGTAGAAGCCATACAAAAATGGCCACAGCCCCTTACAAAGAAACAAGTAAAGGCATTTTTGGGTTTAATTGGATATTATAGGCGGTTCATTCCAGATTTTGCTACATTGCTGCACCCCTGACAGACCTTATTAAAGCAAAATCCCCAGTCATAGTTAAATGGTGCCCTGAGGCAGAAAAGGCTTTTAAGAGTCTGAAGGAAGCTATCTGTAGCCATCCTGTCTTAGTGACCCCAGATTTTTCCAGGGATTTTATAGTTCAGACAGATGCTTCTGATGTGGGCTTGGGGGCTGTTCTTTCACAGGAATACCAGGGTGAAGAACACCCTGTTTTCTTTTTGAGCAGAAAGTTAAACCCACATGAGAAGAACTACTCTATTGTTGAAAAAGAGTGTCTTGCTATTAAGTGGGCATTAGACTCTCTTAAATACTACCTACTAGGCAGAAGGTTTCGATTGATAACGGACCATGCTCCGCTGACGTGGATGTATCAGAACAGGGAAAGTAACTCCAGAGTAACCAGATGGTTTTTGAGTTTGCAATCTTTTAATTTCACTGTGGAACACAGGGCTGGTCTGCAACAAGGTAATGCTGATGGGCTTTCGAGGGTACACTCCCTGATTTCCATGGTCGCTCAAACCCTTGGGTATGAGCTGGGGGGGAGGATATGTGAGCATAAAGGTGGAATAGTGGTTGATGGGAGATACATCAGACCTGATTTGCTAGACAGCAACCAGAGGATTTCTCAGTTAAATGCCCCAGGGAGAGATGTTACAGTTTGCAATAGGCATAGCTGATGCTCTGCAAAACATGGTATGGGTCCCTGGGGCGGAGTATTTGGAGAGCAGGGGGGGCCAATGCTCCAACAGCACTAGTTGCTGTATAACAGACCACAGCTTGGATCTGGTTTTTAAGAGTTAGCTAATTGGCACTCACCTGTAGCTACTCAATTAGCAGACAGGCCTTTAAAAGAAGAGAGCAGCCTGCTCCAAGAGAGAGGAAAGACAGCTAGGAGAGGCTGCGCTTATTGAAAAGACATTGCTTTTGTTTGGGAAATTGGTAAGTGGGAAAGCCACCCAATTGCAGATAGCAAGTACTGTCTAGTAAGAGCTCAAGTAAGAGCAAGGGATTTTGTTTGTTTTGTTATTATTTAAAGTACCTGCTTTCAAACTGAATAAAGAAGGAAAACTGAGCTGAAGGTGTCCTGGACTTTGTATACCCTAGAAGGCTGTGGTTACTGCAAGATCGGTGACAATCCTACCTGTAAAAGAAGTGGTTTGTCACAATTATATATATATATATATATATATACTGATATATTATATATATATTATATATAAACTATACATATATACTTATAATATATATATATATATATATATATATATATATAGTGTATATGTTAGCTTTAAATGGTAAAAATGAAAAAAAATGGAAACATTTTATAATATTTTTTCTGTCTTATTCACAGCATATAGTTCTGTGTGCTTTAATCCATCACTTAAATATTGGTACAAAAGCAGCATCTAGTGGCTGTTTAGAACACTGTCTTTAGTTATACAAATGTATAGTTGGTCAAGAAGTGAACATTTTACATTTTTAATTACATGAGAAAGAAAGGAATGATTTTATGCATCAATCAAATAATTAACTAACTCTTAACTAAATAAAAATTTGAATTTAAAAACTAAAGGCCATAATAAATTCTTGCCTCGTAAGTCCAATGTGTAGCACGTAAGGGCTGTTTGTTTCAAATTTGGCCATTTAAATTGGAAAGGGCTGCAAGCTACGAGAGAGAGAGACATTATTTCGTAAACCAGTTATCGGCGGTCGGGGTTGCATGCTCGAACGCAAACAATTAAGCAATCACGTAGTTACGGGTTCAGATGGAGCCAATGGAAAAAGAGATTGTTATTGTTACGTCACTGAAAAAGGGGAGGGTAGATTTCGAAGTCCTACGTGCTTCAATTCCAGTTTGCGAATGGACCCACAGTCCAGATTTGATGCAATATTAATAAAGCAGTAAATATGATATTCTATTACATGCGAGTTACAGTATATGTCGTAACACATTGATTGCAGGGATCGATATAACACAAAACATGAAATAAAGTATTTTTCGGGGCTGATTTGTGTGCTTGAGAATGTTGTGCTATTAATTCTAAGATCTAACATCACTTTCTCTTATAATAAATGTACAGTGTTGTTATTTACATTACATGTGCTATGTATTGTACTTTACACCCGTTGCGGGTAATCTCTAAAGCACACGGTGGTCTATGGGCTTCATTTGCGTGCTACTGGCTTGCTCGCGAGTGACCACATTGCAATTTAATAGCTGAATTGAAAAATTAGCTCGTCAGATCAAAGGATTTACGTGTGCAAAGTTCAACGCTGCTCACCACCTAGCCTATTCACAGCCGTCCTGAGTGTTAACACGCAAAGCCCGCTACAAGAAACGTTACAGGGCTAATTTAATAGCCGTTACACCTAAATTTTGAGTTACGGGCTACGTTTTAACACGTAGCCCCAATTTAATAAGGCTGTAAGCTTTTTGAAATCTTGCATAAGATGTTAATGTTAGTGATGTTAGAACCATGTTAATAAAATCTTATAAATAATGAACTTTCACAAACCAAAATAGTATAAGGTTACTTCATCTGCTTGTCCTAGAACAGGGGTGGGCAAGTTAGGTCCTGGAGAGCCAGGACCGAACTTCCCACCTCTGTCCTAGAGAATGAGACATTACACACCAGGTGCAATGCACTTAAATTCCTGAATCGCATTGATGTAACTAAGAAACCAATTCTTGCTCAGTATACCGAATCAACAGTTAGTTGAAGCACAGTTGGGACATTCAACTGCTTAGTTTATTTTTTACATGTGCTCCATTTAAAAAGCTTCTTGCACATTAACACTGAAAATATAAATACAGTAAAAGACCTGGAACATGGAATAGTGTTCTGAATTCTTCAGCCAATCAATCCACTCTCTAGTGGTGTTTGTTGTACTGCCTTTAGGATCAGATTCATCATCATAATCCTAAAGTAATCTGACTTCAGTTGAGAAAACTCATCCAATTATATTTTAATTGTGTTGGCAATCACTCTGATATCATCACTGCCAATATCTAAGCTCAGCATTTTATTCATTGCTGTCCCAATTTTACAAGGTTCATATTTAAATTGCTAGTCAGTGGCCATAATCATTGTGTCTAGGAGGGGGTAAAATTATGTTATTCTCTACTGCTCCTCTTTTGTAGCAAAGGAATGTTGTGAGTCAAATGTGCCATCAGTGGGAGTGTTCTCTTCTTAACTGTGGTAATCAATACATCATTCATAGCTACATAGTAATTTAGGTTGAAAAAATATGTTTAGTTCAGTCATCAAGTTCAGCTTTTTTAGAACTTCTCTGACTGCAATATGCTGATTAATTGTTAATTGATCTAGAGGAAGGCAACCTTTGCCAATTGTCTCAAAAGGGAAATAAATATAAAATACCTTCCTGACCCCAGATACTGGCAATTGGAATCCTCCCTGGATCAATACTCCCTCTCTAATTATCCAGGACAGCCCTGAACGCCCTTTTTATTTAAAAATATATCCAATCCCTTTTGAAAGTTATCTATCGAATCTGCTGTCACCACCTCCTTTGGTAGAGAATTTCACAGATTAACCACCCTAACTGTGAAGAACCCTTTTTCTTTCTTTAGTGTGAAAACTTTTTACCTTTAATCTAAAAGTATGTCCCCTTGTCAGTTGAAAACCTCTTGGCACAAAAAGTTCACTTGACAAAGCCTTGTATTGAACCTGGATATATTTATATAAGGTAATCATATCCCCTCTTAGATGCCTTTTTTTCTAGAGAAAATACATTTAATTTGGTTAGTCTTTCTTCATAACTTAGCCCCTCCATTCCTCTTATTCATTTTGTTACCCTTCTCTGTACTTTTTCCAGCTCTAAAACATCGTTTTTATGTAGTGGTGCCCAAAATTGAACTCCATATTCCAAATTAGGGCATATTAGGAATTTGTATAGTGGCAGAATTATATTTGCTTCCCTTGCTTCTATACCCTTCTTAATACACGCTAATATTTTACTTGCCTTGGCAGATGCTGCTTGGCATTGAGCACTGTTACCTAGGTGGTTGTCCACAAGTACTCCCAAATCCCTTTCAATATCTGATACCCCTAGATTTGCTCCATTAAGATTATAAATGGAATGGCAATTTTACCTTCCCAGATGCATAACTTTTCATTTATTCATTTTAAATCGCATTTGCCATTTAGATGCCCATTCCTCTAATTTATGCAAATCCCTTTGGAGGGAAAGTACACCATTTTCTGAGTAAATTACCTTGCACAACTTCGTGTCATCAGCAAAAATGGAGACACCACACTCCAATCCCACTTCCAAGTCATTAATAAATATTTTAAAAAGAAGGAGACCTAATACTGAACCCTGAGGAACCCCACTTACCATATTAGTCCAAACTGAGTATGTTTCATTTACAACAACCCTTTGCTTCCTGTCCTTTAGCCAGCTCTCAAGCCACGAGCAAATATTTACTGCAATTTCTGTATTCCTTAGTTTGCTCAATAGTCTCCCATGTGGCACTGTATCAAAAGCCTTTGCAAAATCCAAACAAACTAAATCCACTGAGTTGCCTTGATCCAAGTTCCTACTAACCTCTTCATAGAAACTAATTAGGATTGTTTGACATGACCTATCCTTTATAAAATCATGTTGGCTCCTACTTATAATCCTGTTTGAATAAGCATATTCTTGTATACTATCACTCAATCTCAAATGAGACTGTGTTGTGATCACTGTTTCCCAAAGTTTGCCCTATTTCAACATTTGATACTATATCAGTATTATTTGTTATAACTAAATCCAAGATAACTTCATTTCTAGTAGGTTCTTGAATAATCTGGGCCAGATAATGATCTCTGAGTGTACTTAAGAACCTGCTCCCCTTAGCTGAACTGCTGGTCTCATTTATCCAGTTTATGTCAGGGTAATTAAAGTCTCCCATTATTAGAACTTGACCATGCTTAGCTGCATTTCCAATCTGTAACAATAATTGCAGTTCCTCACTGTCAATTATATTTGGGGGTTTATAGAATACTCCTACTAATATTATTTTAGAATTTGCTGCTCCCCTATTTAACTCTACCCACAAACATTCAACATTACCTCTAGTTCCACTATGAATATCTTCTCTGACTATAGGCTTAAATTCAGGCTTAACATACAGACATATCACTGCTCCCCGTTCACCATTGCCCCTATCTTTCCTAAATAGGTTATAACCATCCAGATTAACAGTCCAGTCATGAGATTCAGCCCCAACATGTTTGATTAATGCCTATTAAATCCCATTTCTCATCAAATGCTAATAATTCTCCCATTTTTCTTGGCAAGCTTCTGGCATTAGTGAGCATACACTTTATGTTATGAGTCTGTATGTAGTTCTGTAGTGCCTGCCACTGTACTTAGCAATACCTAGCAATTCCTACCTATTGACTATACTAACCCTCCCCCATCTACACTTTCTACCCCATTATTTCTATCTCGTCCCTCCCCCCACCTACTAGTTTAAAAACTCCCCCAGCCGTTCTACCACCCTATCCCCTAGCACAAAAGGTCCCTCATCATTAAGGTGCAATACATCGCGGCTATAGAGATTGTACGTAGGTGAGAAGTCAGCCCAGTGCTAAAAAAACAAAAAAACAAAAACCCCTCCTTAATGCACCATATTTTTAGCCAAACATTACCCCCCCGCTCCTTCTGTCTCCCTGGGCTAGCTCGTGACACAGGTAGTATCTCAGAAAATACTACCTTGGCGGTCCTTGCCGTCAGCTTATTACCTAGTTCTATAAAATCATTCTTTAGGACACTCCATCTTCCACTAACTTTGTACCAATATGCACCAGGACCGCTGGTTCATTTCCAACCCGATCCACAACATCGCGAACCCGAGCGCCCGGAAGACAGCAAACTGTTCGATTGCTGGGCTCTGGGTGACAAATCACCCTGTCTACCTTCCCAATAATAGTGTCCCTAAACACCAATACCTTTCTCTTGCTCTGCCTATTCTCCTCCACTAGAACTGTTCTCCCGGCTGTTAGAGGGAACAGCTCTATCTGGCATTGCCATTTGTGAATAGATACAATCTGGCAAATGTGTTGGTGTGTGCCAACTCAGAACTGGCCTGCCTCCTCCTACTGTTCCCCCTGCTTCCCTTGTAACTGTACCCCAGCTACCTCCCTGGACATCCTCACTAGCCGCATCTCCCCCCTCCATGCTAGGTCCAGCTAAACTGTGCTCCATGAGCACCAACCCACTTTCCAGTGGAGCAATATCACTAAGTGCTGCAATTCTCCTCTCCAGTTCTCCAGTTTGAGTTTCAAGATAGGCAACATGCTCACACCTCTCACAGAGGTATGGACCCTGGATCATATGTTCCAGTAGTTAATACATGTGACAGGATGCACACAGAATGAGGTTGTCACTAGACTAACTCATAATTACAGTGGGGGGAAAAATAAATAAAGTACTACAATATGCTCCCCTTTTCTTTGCACTCCCTCCTTTTATTTAAACGTTTACACTTATACTAGAACTGCACTTATACTAGAAGTGGTCGCAAGCTCACAAGTCCGCTCCTTCCCCTGTTTATATTAGGTTCTTACTATCACCTGCCCACTACTCACTGCACAAGTACACAACACACTTACTGTTCAGGAGAAATCACAGAACAGAGACAAACAGACCACAAAAAGCCACACACTGATATAGCTTCACACAGGCAAAACCACACCGCTCTCCTAAGATAAGGTAGTAATTAATTAATTATAAATCGAACATTATTATCAGGATAAGTAAAATCTATCAATTTATTCAATACACATAAAAATAAGACATATTAAAAACAATTAAAATAGCATACTTTACAGCACCTAGCACTTCATAACCAATGATCTTTATTTAGGCCATATTAACGTGAAAATATTCTGTGGTATCTCTATAGCAATTATATCATTATACTTTCATTTTTTCTGGTGATTGTTCATTGCTGCTATATGTTATTTTAATTGTTTATGGAATAAATTGAAAGATTTTACTTATCCTGATAATAATGTTCGATTTATAATTAATAATTACTACCTTATCTTAGGAGGTCAAACCGGTTTGGACACGTTGGAAAAGTTAGACTAAAAACAAATTATTGAATTTGTTTTTTTATTTAATTAGGTTGTTCTTCATACTGAAGACAAATGAACTAGCGCTACAGAATATGTTGGCGTGTTACAAATAGAGGTTAATAATAATAATAATAATAATAACTGTTAATAAACAAAAATATAATACCAAACAAAACTCTACATGCAGGCTCACAACATGTAGAGCAGAGATGTCAAAATCAGGGCCAGCAAACAATCCATAATATCGTTGTTCAGGTTTAGTGAGCTATATCACAATGACTAAGGCACTGATTGCTCAAGCGCAGAGATCCTGAAATCCTGGGCTGTTTGCAGTCCTTGAGCACTGGAATTCAACACCTCGGATGTAGAATAATACCTTTTACTGAACATAGCTTCTAATTAAAGCATTAGCAAAATTGTACATGTTATAAACATGTACAATTTTGCTAATGCTTTAATTAGAAGCTATGTTCAGTAAATTTTCCTCTTGCCTAAATAAGCTGCTGGAATGTGAAAAAAAACATCAAAAATAGTTAATTCAGTCAAAAAGAGGATAAGATAGAAACATAAATGTTGTTACATTTTTACAGCACTAATTTGTAATGCAAAAAAAAAACTTTTAATGTTTTAACCTTGCTGTTTTTAATTTATGAACTTTTGGGATCTTATTATGAGCACCTATAATCCTCAGTGTAGATATACAAACTTGTAATGCACTTCTATTCAAAATACTTCTCAGTATCAAAACCATTCAATCTGTATATGCTTCAGATTTGATAGTGTTCACAAATAGAAGTAGAACATTATAAATAAAAAATAATCATATTATAGATGTAATGAATATAAATATTAACCAAAACTCCACATCTAATATGAATAAACTGAAAGCATATTTTTTTTTATTATAATGGGATGTTTAAATTATAGTATATTGCATATGTGGTAGCAGTATCCTAATTATATAATGGCATTGCTATGGTTTTGGTAGCATTTGCATATTTAAAATGTAAACTTCAGCGGTTCACCTTGTTTGATCTCCTAAATTTTAATTGGGACAAAATCTTGGAACATTGTTGTTCAGTTTGAATTTCAATCTTTTCATCAGTGGCTGTATTAATCAGCCAGAGAACCAACAGTACTTTGCCAATCTTATGTATTATCTCTACTTGGTGACAATTAGCATTTGAACCAGTAGCTGAATATTTTATAAAAGAGGGAAGGAGTACTTCATATATTTGGGTCCTCAAAACACAGTTATCAGACGTATGTTTCAATTCAAAGTGGAAAAGATACAGTATATGTTCCAAACTAGTTTAACCTACACAATATTGAGTGTCTTGCGTGTCATTATTTTAACAGTTAGTACTAAAGGTTTACAGATTGAAACAAAAGGTCTATATTCAGAAACAACTCATTTATAAACTTAACACTTTTTGCAAGCTCTGTATATGTATATATTTCGAGAAACAATAGGAAATACATTTAAAAAGGTGCCTATATATTAAAATATTTTTCATATACAGTACTTAAGAAACAAAAATAATTTTGTAAAATATGTTCCTGTTGGGGTCTGAGCAACAATTTTATCTGCAACTCCACAGACATCTTATTAAAAAGGACACAGTGGAGATTCCAAATATGCAAAAAATATATACCGTATATACTCGAGTATAAGCCGACCCGAGTATAAGCCGAGGCACCGATTTTACCACAAAATACTGGGTAAAATGAGTGACTCGAGTATAAGCCGAGGGTGGGAAATGTGCTGCCCCCTGTGTCCCTCTTGTGCCCTCTGTGTCCCCCTCTCTCTCCGTGTCTCTTCTCCCCTCTGCCTTCCCTGTGTCTCTTCTCCCCTCTCCCTTCCCTGTGTCTCGTTCAACCTCTCCCTTCCCTATGTCTCTTCCCCCCTCCCTTATCACCCTCCTCAACCCCACTCCTCAACCTCCCTCCTCATCCTCAACCTCCCTCCTCATCCTCAACCTCCCTCCTCAACCTTCCTCCTCATCCTCAACCCCCTCCTCAACCTCCCTCCTCAACCCCCCCATCCTCAATCCCCCTCCTCATCCTCAACCCCCCATCCTCATCCTCCCTCCTCAAACCCCCTCAACCCTCCTCCTCAACCCCCCTCAACCCCAACCCACCTCCTCAACCTCAACCCCTCTCAACCCCAACCCACCTCCTTGACCTCAAACCCCCTCAACCTCCCTCAACCCCAACCCCCCTCCACAACCTAAACCCCCCTCAACCCCCCTCCTCCACCTAAACCCCCCTAAATACCTCCCCCTCACTTACCTGCTTGTGCTCCAGGCCTCCGCTTCTTGACCCGGCGCGCATGTGCCGTCACCCGGTATATGCTAATGACGCCGGGTCAAGGAGCGGAGGACGGAGCACAAGCAGGTAAGTGAGGGGAGAGGGGGGAGGTATTTAGGGGGGTTTAGGTGGAGGAGGGGGGTTGAGGGGGGTTTATGCTGAGGGGGGGGTTTAGGTTAAGGAGAGGGAGGGAAAGAGACACGGGGGGTAGAGAGACACATAGGGGGGTTAGAGACACACGGGGGGGTTATAAACACACAGGAGGGTTAGAGACACACAGGGAGGGTTAGAGAGACACAGGGGGAGAGTGACTCTAGTATAAGCCGAGGGGGCCCTTTTTTGCCTTAAAAAACGGGCTGAAAAAATCGGCTTATACTCGAGTATTTACGGTATATAATATTAGGGACCCCCTTGCAGCGGAGGTCACCGATCGGCACCGATCTTGACCCCGCTGCATTTAAAATTTTAAATGTCCCGCCTCGCGGGTCCTTAAAGGGACATAAAGGTCCTGAAAGGACTTGCGCTAAAAAATATTAACCCAGGCAACTAAAATTAACATAAACCTTAATTAACCCTGTCACTCATGGGGGTCAATACAGAACGCCATGAGCCTTAATTAACCCTATAACTCATGGGGGTTAATACGACCTCCATAAGCCCTTAATTAACCCTGTCACTCATGGAGGCTCAATACAGACCCCCATAAGCCCTTAATTAACCCTGTCACTCATGGGGGTCAATACAGACCCCTAAAAGCCTTAATTAATCCTATAACTCATGGGGATCAGTGCAGACCCCATAAGCCTTAATTAACCCTGTTATTTATGGGGGTCAATACAGACCCCCATAAGCCCTTAATTAACCCTATAACTCAAGGCGGTCAATACAGATCCCCATAAGCCTTAATAAACCTGTCACTCATGGCGGTCAATACAGACCCCCATAAGCCTTAATTAACCCTGTCACTCATGGGGGTCAATACAGATCGCAATAAGCCTTAAATAACCTTGTCACTCATGGGGGTCAATACAGACCCCCATAAGCCCTTAATTAACCCTATAACTCATGGGGGTCAATACAGACCCCCATAAGCCTTAACTAACCCTATAACTCATGGGGATCAATACAGACCCCCATAAGCCTTAATTAACCCTATAACTCAAGGGGTCAATACAGACCCCAATAAACCCTTATTTAACTCTGTCACTCATGGGGGTCAATACAGATGCCCCTAAAGACCTTAATTAACCCTGTCACTCATGGGGGTCAATACAGACACCCATAAGCCCTTAATTAACCCTATAACTCATGAGGGTCAATACAGACCCCCATAAGCCCTTAATTAAAACTATAACTCATGGTTGTCAATACAGACCCCCATAAGCCTTAATCAACCCTATAACTCATGGGAGTCAATAGAGACCACTATAAGCCCTTAATTAACCCTGTCACTCATGGATGCTCAATACAGACCCCCATAAGCACTTAATTAACCCTGTCACTCATGGGAGTCAATACAGACCCCCATAAGCCCTTAATTAACACTGTCACTCATGGGAATCATTACAGACCCCCATAAGCCCTTAATTAAAACTATAACTCATGGTTGTCAATACAGACCCCAATAAGCCTTAATTAACCCTGTCACTCATGGGGGTCAATACAGACCCCTATAAGCCCTTAATTAACCTTGTCACTCATGGGGGTCAATACAGGCCCCCATAAGCCATAATTAATCCTATAACTCATGGGGGTCAATACAGACTCCATAAGCCTTAATTAACCCTGTCACTCATGGGGGTCAATACAGATCCCAATAAGCCTTAAATAACCTTGTCACTCATGGGGGTCAATACAGACCCCCATAAGCCCTTAATTAACACTATAACTCAAGGGGGTCAATACAGACCCCCATAAGCCTTAACTAACCCTATAACTCATGGGGATCAATACAGACCCCCATAAGCCTTAATTAACCCTATAACTCAAGGGGTCAATACAGACCCCCATAAGCCCTTAATTATCTCTGTCACTCATGGGGGTCAATACAGATGCCCCTAAAGACCTTAATTAACCCTGTCACTCATGGGGGTCAATATAGACACCCATAAGCACTAAATTAACCCTATAACTCATGGGGGTCAAAACAGACCCCATAAGCCCTTAATTAAAACTGTAACTCATGGGGGTCAATACAGACCCCCATAAGCCTTCATTAACCCTATAACTCATGGGAGTCAATACAGACCACTATAAGCCCTTAATTAACCCTGTCACTCATGGGGGTGAATACACACCCCCATAAGCCCTTAATTAACCCTGTCACTCATGGATGCTCAATACAGACCCCCATAAGCACTTAATTAACCCTGTCACTCATGGTAGTCAATACAGACCACCATAAGCCCTTAATTAACCCTTTCACTCATGGGGGTCAATACAGACACCCATAAGCCTTAATTAATCCTATAACTCATGGGGGTCAATACAGAACCCATAAGCCTTAATTAACCCTGTCACTCATGGGGGTCAATACAGACCCCTATAAGCCCTTAATTAACACTGTCACTCATGGGGATCAATACAGACCCCCATAAGCCTTAATTAATCCTATAACTCATGGGGGTCAATACAGACCCCATAAGCCTTAATTACCCTGTCACTAATGGGGGTCAATACAGACCCCTATAAGCCCTTACTTAACCCTATAACTCATGCGGGTCAATACAGACCACCATAAGCCCTTAATTAACCCTATAACTCATGAGGGTCAATACAGACCCCCATAAGCCCTTAATTAAAACTATAACTCATGGTTGTCAATACAGACCCCAATAAGCCTTAATTAACCCTGTCACTCATGGGGGTCAATACAGACCCCCATAAGCCCTTAATTAACCCTGTCACTCATGGGGTCAATACAGACCCCCATAAGCCTTAATTAATCCTATAACTCATGGGGGTCAATACAGACCCCATAAGCCTTAATTAACCCTGTCACTCATGAGGGTCAATACAGACCCCTATAAGCCCTTAATTAACCCTATAACTCATGGGGGTCAATACAGACCCCCATAAGCCTTAATTTACAATGTCACTCATGCGGGTCAATACAGACCACCATAAGCCCTTAATTAACCCTATAACTCATGGGGGTCAATACAGACCCCATAAGCCTTAACTAACCCTATAACTCATGGGGATCAATACAGCCCTTAATAAGCCTTAATTAACCCTATAACTCATGAGGGTCAATACAGACCCCAATAAGCCCTTAATTAACCCTATAACTCATGGGGTCAATACAGACCCCCCATAAGCCTTTAATTAACCCTGTCACTCATGGGGGTGAATACACACCCACATAAGCCATTAATTAACCCTGTCACTCATGGAGGCTCAAAACAGACCCCCCATAAGCCCTTAATTAACCCTGTCACTCATGGGGGCCAATACAGACCCCCATAAGCCTTAATTAACCCTATATCTCATGGGGGTCAATACAGACCCCCATGAGCCTTAATTAACCCTATAACTCATGGGGGTCAATACAGACCCCCATAAGCCTTTAATAAACCCTGTCACTCATGGAAGTCAATACAGAACCCCATAAGCCCTTAATTATCCCTGTCACTCATGGGGGTCAATACAGACCCCCATAAGCCCTTAAATAACCCTGTCACTCATGGGGTCAATACAGACCCCCATAAGCCTTAATTAACCCTATAACTCATGGGAGTCAATACAGACCACCATAAGCCCTTAATTAACCTTGTCACTCATGGGGGTGAATACACACCCCCATAAGCCCTTAATTAACCCTGTCACTCATGGAGGCTCAATACAGACCCCCATAAGCACTTAATTAACCCTGTCACTCATGGGGGTCTGTATAGACCCCCATGAGCCTTAATTAATCCTATAACTCATGGGGTCAACACAGAATCCCATAAGCCTTAATTAACCCTGTCACTCATGGGGGTCAATACAGACCCCCATAAGCCTTAATTAACCCTACATCTCATGGGGGTCAATACAGACCCCCATAAGCACTTAATTAACCCTATAACTCATGCGCCTCAATACAGACCCCAATAAGCCTTAATTAACCCTATAACTCATGGGGGTCAATACAGACCCCCATAAGCACTTAATTATCACTGTCACTCATGGGGGTTAATACAGATGCCACTTAAGACCTAATTAACCCTGTCACTCATGGGGGTCAATACAGATACCCGTAAGCACTTAATTAACCCCTATAACTCATGAGGGTCAATACAGACCCCCATAAGCCCTTAATTAACCCTATAACTCATGGGGGTCAATACAGGCCCACATAAGCCTTTAATTAACCCTGTCACTCATGCGGGTCAATACAGACCTGCATAAGGCCTTAATTAACCCTGTCACTCATGAGGGTCAATACAGAACCCCATAAGCCTTAATTATCCCTGTCACTTAAGGGGGTCAATACAGACGCCCCTAAAGACCTTAATTAACCCTGTCACTCATGGCGGTCAATAGAGACCCCCATAAGCCCTTAATTAACCGTATAACTCATGGGGCTCAATACAGACCCCCATAAGCACATAATTAACCCTGTCACTCATGGGGGTCAATACAGACCCCATAACCCTAAATTAAACCTGTCACTCATGGGGGTCAATACAGACCCCCATAAGCCCTTAATTAACACTATAACTCAAGGGGGTCAATACAGACCCCCATAAGCCTTAACTAACCCTATAACTCATGGGGATCAATACAGACCCCCATAAGCCTTAATTAACCCTATAACTCAAGGGGTCAATACAGACCCCCATAAGCCCTTAATTATCTCTGTCACTCATGGGGGTCAATACAGATGCCCCTAAAGAACTTAATTAACCCTGTCACTCTTGGGGGTCAATACAGACACCCATAAGCCCTTAATTAACCCTATAACTCATGAGGGTCAATACACACCCCCATAAGCCCTTAATTAACCCTTTCACTCATGGGAGTCAGTACAGAACCCCATTAGCACTTAATTAACCCTGTCACTCATGGGGGTCAATACAGACCCCCATAAGCCTTAATTAACCCTATAACTCATGGGGGCCAATACAGACCTCATAAGCCTTAATTAACCCTGTCCCTCATGGGGGTCAATACAGACCCCCAAAAGCCTTAATTAACTCTGGCACTCATGCCGGTCAATACAGACCCCCATAAGCCTTATTTCACCCCATAACTCATGGAGGTCAATACAGAACCCCATAAGCCCTTAATTAACCCTGTCACTCATGGGGGTCAATACAGACCCCTATAAGACCTTAATTAACCCTATAACTCATGGGGGTCAACACAGACTCCAAAAAAAACTTAATTAACCCTGTCACTCATGCGGGTCAATACAGACCCCCATAAGCCCTTAATTAACCCTATAACTCATGGGGGTCAATACAGACCCCCATAAGCCTTAACTAACCCTATAACTCATGGGGATCAATACAGACCCCAATAAGCCTTAATTAACCCTACAACTAATGGGGGTCAATACAGACCCCCATAAGCCCTTAATTAACCCTGTCACTCATGGGGGTAAATAAAGACACCCATAAGCCTTAACTAACCCTATAACTCATGGGGATCAATATAGACCCCAATAAGCCATAATTAACCCTACAACTAATGGGGGTCAATACAGACCCCCATAAGCCCTTAATTAACCCTGTCACTCATGGGGGTCAATAAAGACACCCATAAGCCTTAATTAATCCTATAACTCATGGGGGTCAATACAGACCCCCATAAGCCTTAACTAACCCTATAACTCATGGGGATCAATACAGACCCCAATAAGCCTTAATTAACCCTACAACTAATGGGGGTCAATACAGACCCCCATAAGCCCTTAATTAACCCTGTCACTCATGGGGGTCAATACAGACACCCATAAGCCTTAATTAATCCTATAACTCATGGGGGTCAATACAGACCCCAATAAGCCTTAATTAACCCTATAACTCATGAGAGTCAATACAGACCCCCATAAGCCCTTAATTAACCCTATAACTCATGGAGGTCCAAACAGACCCCCATAAGCCCTTAATTAACCACGTCACTCATGGGGGTCAATACAGACCCCCATAAGACCTTAATTTACCCCTTCACTCATGGGGGTCATTACAGACCCCCATAAGCCCTTAATTAACCCTGTCACTCATGGGGTCAATACAGACCCCCATAAGCCTTAATTAACCCTATAACTCATGGGGGTCAATACAGACCCCATAACCCTTAATTAAACCTGTCACTCATGGGGTCAATACAGACCTCCATAAGCCTTAATTAACCCTTTCACTCATGGGAGTCAATACAGAACCCATAAGCACTTAATTAACCCTGTCACTCATGGGGGTCAATACAGACCCCCATAAGCCTTAATTAACCCTATAACTCATGGGGGCCAATACAGACCCCATAAGCCTTAATTAACCCTGTCCCACATGGGGGTCAATACAGACCCCCAAAAGCCTTAATTAACTCTGGCACTCATGGGGGGCAATACAGACCCCCATAAGCCCTTAAATAACCCTGTCACTCATGGGGTCAATACAGACCCCCATAAGCCTTATTTCACCCCATAACTCATGGGGGGCAATACAGACCCCCATAAGCCCTTAATTAACCCTGACACTCATGGGTAAATACAGACCCCATAAGCTTTAATTAACCCTGTCACTCATGATGGTCAATACAGACCCCATAAGCTTTTAATTAACCCTATAACTCATGGGGGTCAATAAAGACCCGCATAAGCCCTTAATTAACCCTGTCACTCATGGGGGCCAATATAGACCCCCTTGAGCCTTATTAACCCTATAACTCATGAAGGGGGTCAATACAGACCGCCATAAGCCCTTAATTACCCTGTCACTCATGGGGGTCCATACAGACCCCCATAAGCCTTAATTAACCCTATAACTCATGGGGTCCGATACAGACGCTATAAGCCTTAATTAACCCTGTCCCTCATGGGGTCAATACAGACCCCTATAATCCCTTAATTAACACTGTTACTCATGGTGGTCAATACAGACCCCCATAAGCCTTAATTAATCCTATAACTCATGGGGGTCAATACAGACCCCCATAAGCCTTAATTACCCTGTCACTCATGGGGGTCAATACAGACCCCCATAAGCCCTTACTTAACCCTATAACTCATGCGGGTCAATACAGACCACCATAAGCCCTTAATTAACCCTATAACTCATGGGGGTCAATACAGACCCCCATAAGCCTTAATTAACCCTATAACTCATGGGTATCAATACAGACCCCAATAAGCCTTAATTAACCCTATAACTCATGAGGGTCAATACAGACCCCCATAAGCCCTTAATTAACCCTATCACTCATGGGGGTCAATACAGACCCCCATAAGCCTTAATTAACCCTGTCACTCATGGGGGTGAATACACACCCACATAAGCCCTTAATTAACCCTGTAACTCATGGAGGCTCAATACAGACCCCCCATAAGCCTTAATTAACCCTGTCACTCATGGGGGCCAATACAGACCCCCATAAGCCTTAATTAACCCTATAACTCATGGGGGCCAATACAGACCCTAATGAGCCTTAATTAACCCTATAACTCATGGGGGTCAATACAGACCCCCATAAGCCCTTAATAAACCCTGTCACTCATGGGAGTCAATACAGAACCCCATAAGCCCTTAATTAACCCTGTCACTCATGGGATCAATACAGACCCCCATAAGCCCTTAAAAAACCCTGTCACTCATGCTAGTCAATACAGAACCCCATAAGCCCTTAATTAACCTTGTCACTCATGGGGTGAATACACACCGCCATAAGCCCTTAATTAACCCTGTCACTCATGGAGGCTCAATACAGACCCCATAAGCACTTAAATAACCCTGTCACTCACGGGGGTCAATACAGACCCCCATGAGCCTTAATTAATCCTATAACTCATGGGGTTAACATAGACTCCCATAAGCCTTAATTAACCCTGTCACTCATGCGGGTCAATACAGACCCCCATAAGCCCTTAATTAACCCTATAACTCATGGGGTCAATACAGACCCCCATAAGCCTTAAGTAACCCTATAACTCATGGGGAGCAATACAGACCCCAATAAGCCTTAATTAACCCTACAACTCATGGGGTCAATACAGACCCCCATAAGCCCTTAATTATCACTGTCACTCATGGGGGTTAATACAGATGCCACTTAAGACCTAATTAACCCTGTCACTCATGGGGGTCAATACAGATACAGGGAAGCACTTAATTAACCCCTATAACTCATGAGGGTCAATACAGACCCCCATAAGCCCTTAATTAACCCTATAACTCATGGGGGTCAATACAGACCCCCATAAGCCTTTAATTAACCCTGTCACTCATGGGCGTCAATACAGACCTGCATAAGGCCTTAATTAACCCTGTCACTCATGAGGGTCAATACAGAACCCCATAAGCCTTAATTATCCCTGTCACTTAAGGGGGTCAATACAGACTCCCCTAAAGACCTTAATTAACCCTGTCACTCATGGCGGTCAATAGAGACCCCCCATAAGCCCTTAATTAACCGTATAACTCATGGGGCTCAATACAGACCCCCATAAGCACTTAATTAACCCTGTCACTCATGGGGTCAATACAGACCCCGATGAGCCTTAATTAATCCTATAACTCATGGGGGTCAATACAGACCCCATAAGCCTTAATTAACCCTGTCACTCATGGGGGTCAATACAGACCCCAATAAGCCTTAATTAACCCTATAACTCATGGGGGTCAACACAGACTCCCAAAAGCCTTAATTAACCCTGTCACTCATGCGGGTCAATACAGACCCCATAAGCCCTTAATTAACCCTATAACTCATGGGGGTCAATACAAACCCCCATGAGCCTTAACTAACCCTATAACTCATGGGGATCAATACAGACCCCAATAAGCCTTAATTAACCCTACACCTCATAGGGTCAATACAGACCCCCCTAAGCCCTTAATTAACCTGTCACTCATGGGGGTCAATACAGACCCCTATAAGCCCTTATTTAACCCTGTCACTCATGGGGTCAAAACAGACCCCCATAAGCCTTAAATAATCCTATAACTCATGGTGGTCAATACAGACCCATAAGCCTTAATTAACCCTGTCACTCATGGGGGGCAATACAGACCCCCATATGCCCTTAAATAACCCTGTCCACTCATGGGGGTCAATACAGACCCCCATAAGCCTTATTTCACCCCATAACTCATGGGGGTCAATACAGACCCCCATAAGCCCTTAATTAACCCTGTCACTCATGTGGGTAAATACAGACCCCATAAGCTTTAATTAACAGTGTCACTCATGAGGGTCAATACAGACCCCCATAGGCTCTTAATTAACCCTATTACTCATGGGGGTCAATACAGACCCGCATAAGCCCTTAATTAGCCCTGTCACTCATGGGGGCCAATATAGACCCCCTTGAGCCGTATTAACCCTATAAGTCATGAAGGGGGTCAATACATACCGCCATAAGCCCTTAAATTCCCTGTCACTCATGGGGTCAATACAGACCCCCATAAGCCCTTAATTAACCCTGTCACTCATGGGGTCAATACAGACCCCCATAAGCCTTAAAATAATCCTATAACTCATGGTGGTCAATACAGACCCCATAAGCCTTAATTAACCCTGTCACTCATGGGGGTCAATACAGACCCCTATAAGCCCTTAATTAACCCTATAACTCATGGGGTTCAATACAGACCCCAATAAGCCTTAATTTACAATGTCACTCATGCGGGTCAATACAGACCACCATAAGCCCTTAATTAAACCTATAATTCATGGAGGTCAATACAGACCCCATAAGCCTTAACTAACCCTATAACTCATGGGGATCAATACAGACCCCAATAAGCCTTAATTAACCCTATAACTCATGAGGGTCAATACAGACCCCCATAAGCCCTTAATAAACCCTATAACTCATGGAGGTCCATACAGACCCCATAAGCCCTTAATTAACCACGTCACTCATGGGGGTCAATACAGACCCCGATAAGCCCTTAAATAACCCTGTCACTCATGCTAGTCAATACAGAACCCCATAAGCCCTTAATTAACCTTGTCACTCATGGGGGTGAATACACACCGCCATAAGCCCTTAATTAACCCTGTCACTCATGGAGGCTCAATACAGACCCCCATAAGCACTTAATTAACCCTGTCACTCACGGGGGTCAATACAGACCCCCATGAGCCTTAATTAATCCTATAACTCATGGGGGTTAACACAGACTCCCATAAACCTTAATTAACCCTGTCACTCTCATGCGGGTCAATACAGACCCCCATAAGCCCTTAATTAACCCTATAACTCATGGGGTCAATACAGACCCCCATAAGCCTTAAGTAACCCTATAACTCATGGGGAGCAATACAGACCCCAATAAGCCTTAATTAACCCTACAACTCATGGGGGTCAATACAGACCCCCATAAGCCCTTAATTATCACTGTCACTCATGGGGGTTAATACAGATGCCACTTAAGACCTAATTATCCCTGTCACCATGGGGGTCAATACAGATACCCGTAAGCACTTAATTAACCCCTATAACTCATGAGGTCAATACAGACCCCCATAAGCCCTTAATTAACCCTATAACTCATGGGGGTCAATACAGACCCCCATAAGCCTTTAATTAACCCTGTCACTCATGGGGTCAATATAGACCTGCATAAGGCCTTAATTAACCCTGTCACTCATGGGGTCAATACAGAACCCCATAAGCCTTAATTATCCCTGTCACTTAAGGGGGTCAATACAGACCCCCATAAGCCTTAATTAACCCTGTCAGTCATGGGGGTCAATAAAGACCCCCATAAGCCCTTAATTAACCCTATAAACTCATGGGGTCCATACAGACGCCCATAAGCCTTAATTAACCCTATAACTCATGGAGGTTCATACAGACCCCTATAAGCCCTTAATTAACCACGTCACTCATGGGGTCTACAGACCCCCATAAGCCCTTAATTTACCCTTTCTCTCATGGGGGTCATTACAGACCCCCATAAGCCCTTAATTAACCCTGTCACTCATGGGGTCAATACAGACCCCCATAAGCCTTAATTAACCCTTTAACTCATGGGGGTCAATACAGACCCCATAACCCTTAATTAAACCTGTCACTCATGGGAGTCAATAAGGAACCCATAAGAACTTAATTAACCCTGTCACTCATGGGGGTCAATGCAGACCCCCATAAGCCCTTAATAAACCTATAACTCATGGGGGTCAATACAGACCCCCATAAGCCTTTTTTAACCCTGCCACTCATGGGGTCAATATACAGACCCGCATAAGCCCTTAATTAACCCTGTCACTCATGGGGGCCAATATAGACCCTCTTGAGCCTTATAACCCTATAACTCATGAAGGGAATCAATACAGACCGCCATAAGCCTTAATTAACCCTGTCACTCATGGGGTCAATACAGACCCCCATAAGCCTTAATTAACCCTATATTTCATGGGGTCCATACAGACCCCCATAAGCCTTAATTAACCCTATAACTCATGGGGGTCAATACAGACCTCCATAAGCCCTTAATTAAACCTCTCACTCATGGGAGTCAATAAGGAACCCCATAAGAACTTAATTAACCCTGTCACTCATGGGGGTCAATACAGACCCCCATAAGCCTTAATTAACCCTATAACTCATGGGGGCCAATACAGACCCCCAAAAGCCTTAATTAACTCTGGCACTCATGGGGGTCAATACAGACCCCCATATGCCCTTAAATAACCCTGTCACTCATGGGGTCAATACAGACCCCCATAAGCCTTAATAAAACCCAAAACTCATGGGGGTCAATACAGACCCCCTAAGCCCTTAATTAACCCTGTCACTCATGGGGGTCAATACAGACCCCCATAAGCCTTATTTCACCCCATAACTCATGGGGTCAATACATACCCCCATAAGCCCTTAATTAACCCTGTCACTCATGTGGGTAAATACAGACCCCATAAGCTTTAATTAACAGTGTCACTCATGAGGGTCAATACAGACCCCCATAGGCTCTTAATTAACCCTATTACTCATGGGGGTCAATACAGACCCGCATAAGCCCTTAATTAACCCTGTCACTCATGGGGGCCAATATAGACCCCCTTGAGCCGTATTAACCCTATAAGTCATGAAGGGGGTCAATACATACCGCCATAAGCCCTTAAATTCCCTGTCACTCATGGGGGTCAATACAGACCCCCATAATAACCCTGTCACTCATGGGGGTCAATACAGACCCCCATAAACCCTTAATTAACGCTAAAACTCATAGGGGTCAATACAGACCATCATAAGCCTTAATTAACCCTTTCACTCATGGGGGTCAATACAGACCCCCATAACCCCTTAATTAACCCTGACACTCATGGGGGTAAATACAGACGCCCATAAGCCTTAATTAACACTGTCACTCATGGGGGTCAATACAGACCCCCATAAGCCTTAATTAAACCTATAATTCATGGAGGTCAATACAGACCCCATAAGCCTTAACTAACCCTATAACTCATGGGATCAATACAGACCCCAATAAGCCTTAATTAACCCTATAACTCATGAGGGTCAATACAGACCCCCATAAGCCCTTAATAAACCCTATAACTCATGGAGGTCCATACAGACCCCCATAAGCCCTTAATTAACCACGTCATCTGGGGTCAATACAGACCCCCATAAGCCCTTAAATAACCCTGTCACTCATGCTAGTCAATACAGAACCCCATAAGCCCTTAATTAACCTTGTCACTCATGGGGGTGAATACACACCGCCATAAGCCCTTAATTAACCCTGTCACTCATGGAGGCTCAATACAGACCCCCATAAGCACTTAAATAACCCTGTCACTCACGGGGGTCAATACAGACCCCCATGAGCTTTAATTAATCCTATAACTCATGGGGGTTAACACAGACTCCCATAAACCTTAATTAACCCTGTCACTCATGCGGGTCAATACAGACCCCCATAAGCCCTTAATTAACCCTATAACTCATGGGGGTCAATACAGACCCCCATAAGCCTTAAGTAACCCTATAACTCATGGGAGCAATACAGACCCCAATAAGCCTTAATTAACCCTACAACTCATGGGGGTCAATACAGACCCCCATAAGCCCTTAATTATCACTGTCACTCATGGGGTTAATACAGATGCCACAGACCTAATTAACCCTGTCACTCATGGGGGTCAATACAGATACCCGTAAGCACTTAATTAACCCCTATAACTCATGAGGGTCAATGCAGACCCCCATAAGCCCTTAATTAACCTATAACTCATGGGGGTCAATACAGACCCCCATAAGCCTTTAATTAACCCTGTCACTCATGGGGGTCAATATAGACCTGCATAAGGCCTTAATTAACCCTGTCACTCATGAGGGTCAATACAGAACCCCATAAGCCTTAATTATCCCTGTCACTTAAGGGGGTCAATACAGACCCCCATAAGCCTTAATTAACCCTGTCAGTCATGGGGGTCAATAAAGACCCCCATAAGCCCTTAATTAACCCTATAACTCATGGGGTCCATACAGACGCCCATAAGCCTTAATTAACCCTATAACTCATGGAGGTTCATACAGACCCCTATAAGCCCTTAATTAACCACGTCACTCATGGGGTCTACAGACCCCCATAAGCCCTTAATTTACCCTTTCTCTCATGGGGGTCATTACAGACCCCCATAAGCCCTTAATTAACCCTGTCACTCATGGGGGTCAATACAGACCCCCATAAGCCTTAATTAACCCTTTAACTCATGGGGGTCAATACAGACCCCATAACCCTTAATTAAACCTGTCACTCATGGGAGTCAATAAGGAACCCCATAAGAACTTAATTAACCCTGTCACTCATGGGGGTCAATGCAGACCCCCATAAGCCCTTAATTAAACCTAAACTCATGGGGGTTAATACAGACCCCCATAAGCCTTTAATTAACCCTGCCACTCATGGGGGTCAATACAGACCCGCATAAGCCCTTAATTAACCCTGTCACTCATGGGGGCCAATATAGACCCCCTTGAGCCTTATTAACCCTATAACTCATGAAGGGAATCAATACAGAACGCCATAAGCCCTTAATTAACCCTGTCACTCATGGGGTCAATACAGACCCCCATAAGCCTTAATTAACCCTATATTTCATGGGGGTCAATACAGACCCCCATAAGCCTTAATTAACCCTATAACTCATGGGGGTCAATACAGACCTCCATAAGCCCTTAATTAAACCTCTCACTCATGGGAGTCAATAAGGAACCCCATAAGAACTTAATTAACCCTGTCACTCATGGGGGTCAATACAGACCCCCATAAGCCTTAATTAACCCTATAACTCATGGGGGCCAATACAGACCCCCAAAAGCCTTAATTAACTCTGGCACTCATGGGGGTCAATACAGACCCCCATATGCCCTTAAATAACCCTGTCACTCATGGGGGTCAATACAGACCCCCATAAGCCTTAATAAAACCCAAAACTCATGGGGGTCAATACAGACTCCCCTAAGCCCTTAATTAACCCTGTCACTCATGGGGGTCAATACAGACCCCCATAAGCCTTATTTCACCCCATAACTCATGGGGGTCAATACAGACCCCCATAAGCCCTTAATTAACCCTGTCACTCATGTGGTAAATACAGACCCCATAAGCTTTAATTAACAGTGTCACTCATGAGGGTCAATACAGACCCCCATAGGCTCTTAATTAACCCTATTACTCATGGGGGTCAATACAGACCCGCATAAGCCCTTAATTAACCCTGTCACTCATGGGGGCCAATATAGACCCCCTTGAGCCGTATTAACCCTATAAGTCATGAAGGGGGTCAATACATACCGCCATAAGCCCTTAAATTCCCTGTCACTCATGGGGGTCAATACAGACCCCCATAAGCCCTTAATTAACCCTGTCACTCATGGGGGTCAATACAGACCCCCATAAGCCTTAAATAATCCTATAACTCATGGTGGTCAATACAGACCCCATAAGCCTTAATTAACCCTGTCACTCATGGGGGTCAATACAGACCCCTATAAGCCCTTAATAACCCTATAACTCATGGGGTTCAATACAGACCCCCATAAGCCTTAATTTACAATGTCACTCATGCGGGTCAATACAGACCACCATAAGCCCTTAATTAAACCTATAATTCATGGAGGTCAATACAGACCCCATAAGCCTTAACTAACCCTATAACTCATGGGGATCAATACAGACCCCAATAAGCCTTAATTAACCCTATAACTCATGAGGGTCAATACAGACCCCCATAAGCCCTTAATAAACCCTATAACTCATGGAGGTCCATACAGATCCCCAAAAGCCCTTAATTAACCACGTCACTCATGGGGGTCAATACAGACCCCCATAAGCCCTTAAATAACCCTGTCACTCATGCTAGTCAATACAGAACCCCATAAGCCCTTAATTAACCTTGTCACTCATGGGGGTGAATACACACCGCCATAAGCCCTTAATTAACCCTGTCACTCATGGAGGCTCAATACAGACCCCCATAAGCACTTAAATAACCCTGTCACTCACGGGGGTCAATACAGACCCCCATGAGCCTTAATTAATCCTATAACTCATGGGGGTTAACACAGACTCCCATAAACCTTAATTAACCCTGTCACTCATGGGGTCAATACAGACCCCCATAAGCCCTTAATTAACCCTATAACTCATGGGGGTCAATACAGACCCCCATAAGCCTTAAGTAACCCTATAACTCATGGGGAGCAATACAGACCCCAATAAGCCTTAATTAACCCTACAACTCATGGGGGTCAATACAGACCCCCATAAGCCCTTAATTATCACTGTCACTCATGGGGTTAATACAGATGCCACTTAAGACCTAATTAACCCTGTCACTCATGGGGTCAATACAGATACCCGTAAGCACTTAATTAACCCCTATAACTCATGAGGGTCAATACAGACCCCCATAAGCCCTTAATTAACCCTATAACTCATGGGGGTCAATACAGACCCCCATAAGCCTTTCATTAACCCTGTCACTCATGGGGGTCAATACAGACCCCCATAAGCCTTAATAAAACCCAAAACTCATGGGGGTCAATACAGACTCCCCTAAGCCCTTAATTAACCCTGTCACTCATGTGAGTAAATACAGACCCCCATAAGCCCTTAATTAACCCTATAACTCATGGGGGTCAATACAGACCCCCATAAGCCTTTAATTAACCCTGCCACTCATGGGGGTCAATACAGACCCGCATAAGCCCTTAATTAACCCTGTCACTCATGGGGGCCAATATAGACCCCCTTGAGCCTTATTAACCCTACAACTCATGAAGGGGGTCAATACAGACCGCCATAAGCCCTTAATTAACCCTGTCACTCATGGGGGTCAATACAGACCCCCATAAGCCTTAATTAACCTTATATTTCATGGGGGTCCATACAGACCCCCATAAGCCTTAATTAACCCTATAACTCATGGGGGTCAATACAGACCTCCATAAGCCCTTAATTAAACCTCTCACTCATGGGAGTCAATAAGGAACCCCATAAGCACTTAATTAACCCTGTCACTCATGGGGATCACTAAAGACCCCCATAAGCCTTAATTAACCCTATAACTCATGGGGTCTGATACAGACGCTATAAGCCTTAATTAACCCTGTCCCTCATGGGGTCAATACAGACCCCCATAAGCCTTAATTAACCCTGTCAGTCATGGGGTCAATAAAGACCCCCATAAGCCCTTAATTAACCCTGTCACTCATGGGGTCAATACAGACCCCCATAAGCCTTAATTAACCCAATAACTCATGGGGGCCAATACAGACCCCCAAAAGCCTTAATTAACTCTGGCACTCATGGGGGTCAATACAGACCCCCATATGCCCTTAAATAACCCTGTCACTCATGGGGGTCAATACAGACCCCCATAAGCCTTAATAAAACCCAAAACTCATGGGGGTCAATACAGACTCCCCTAAGCCCTTAATTAACCCTGTCACTCATGTGAGTAAATACAGACCCCCATAAGCCCTTAATTAACCCTATAACTCATGGGGGTCAATACAGACCCCCATAAGCCTTTAATTAACCCTGCCACTCATGGGGGTCAATACAGACCCGCATAAGCCCTTAATTAACCCTGTCACTCATGGGGGCCAATATAGACCCCCTTGAGCCTTATTAACCCTACAACTCATGAAGGGGGTCAATACAGACCGCCATAAGCCCTTAATTAACCCTGTCACTCATGGGGGTCAATACAGACCCCCATAAGCCTTAATTAACCTTATATTTCATGGGGGTCCATACAGACCCCCATAAGCCTTAATTAACCCTATAACTCATGGGGGTCAATACAGACCTCCATAAGCCCTTAATTAAACCTCTCACTCATGGGAGTCAATAAGGAACCCCATAAGCACTTAATTAACCCTGTCACTCATGGGGATCACTGAAGACCCCCATAAGCCTTAATTAACCCTATAACTCATGGGGTCTGATACAGACGCTATAAGCCTTAATTAACCCTGTCCCTCATGGGGGTCAATACAGACCCCCATAAGCCTTAATTAACCCTGTCAGTCATGGGGGTCAATAGAGGCCCCCATAAGCCTTAATTAACCCAATAACTCATGGGGGTCCATACAGACCCCCATAAGCCTTAATAAACCCTATAACTCATGGAGGTCCATACAGACCCCCATAAGCCCTTAATTAACCAAGTCACTCATGGGGGTCAATACAGACCCCCATAAGCCCTTAATTAACCCTGTCACTCATGGGAGTCAATACAGACCCCCATAAGCCCTTAATTAACCCTGTCACTCATGGGGGTCAATACAGATCCCCATAAGCCTTAATTAACCCTATAACTCATAGGGGTCAATACAGACCCCATAATCCTTAATTAACGCTGTCCCTCATGGGGTCAATACAGACCTCATAATCCTTAATTAACGCTGTCCATCATGGGGTCAATACAGACCCCCATAAGCCTTAATTAACCCTGTCACTCATGGGGGTCAATACAGACCCCAATAAGTCGTAATTAACCCTGTCACTCATGGGAGTCAATACAGTGCCCCATACGCCTTAATTTACCCTGTCACTCATGGAGGTCAATACAGTCCCCCATTAGCCTCTAGTTAACCCAATCAGTCCCATAAGGGTCTATGGGGACCCTCATAGGACAATTAGAAGCCTATTATTAACCACATAAGTGCCATGAGGGTCCTCCAGGACCCTCATGACACTAAGTCCAAACACTACACTACACTTCCCCCCAATAGACCACTAAATCTAAACTAACCCTCCTCTACCCTAACCTATTAACCCCTACCTGCCTAACGTGACCTACCTAACCCCTTATTAAACCCCCACCCTACTAATTACATAAAATAAAAAAACCTAAGGTACATAAATAAAAAACAATCACAACCCCCACCCCCTCACTACATAAAATAAAAAAAGAATGACACACCTGCAAAGGAAAAGGCATACACAAATACTCATAACAGTCATGAATACATTTTAAATATACACATGACTACATTACATTTCCCCCTATCTATAACTAACCCCCAATCTAAACACCCTTATCTATACATAACTCCCAATCTAAACACCCCTCCTATCTATACCTAACCCCCAAATTTTACACCCCCCCTATCTATACCTAACCCCCAATCTAAACACCCCCCTATCTAAGCTAAAATAGAATAAATAAAACCACTTACCTTCTGATTGCACCCCCTAGGAAAAAAAGAAACATCAGATAATTCAAACAATAAAAATTACATATAGTAAACAGATATTACAAATGCAGTATTAAACTTACCTTTCCAGCATATCCCCGTCCATCTTCATCTGTTCTCCGGCTCGGCCCCTGGAAAAAAGATTCATACCATTAGTATAAAACATACACAACATCACAAACTTCAAACACAAAAAATATTAACATTACACATTGAAAATGCCCTGTCCCTGATTACTGTACCTGTCCCCGGCCTTCTTCTCTTCTGCCCTTGCTGAATCTGCGCTCTATTTAAGAAAAAAAAAAAAAACGCACTCGCAGATCTCCCCGACACTAATGAGCATCCTAGAGCCTTTTCCGGAAGGAAATAGGCAATGGTGCCTTCTGATTGGCTATCAAATTTCAGCCAAACTGAAGGTGCCAATGTGTGAGCCAATCAGGATAGGATACACTCCTATCTCCCATTCTGATTGGCTGAAGGAATTATCAATCTTTTTTAAACCAATCAGAAAGCACTATTGCTTGTAGCCAATCACAATGGGATACACCCCAACAAGGGTGATTGTCAGAAGGCATCAGCTGCAACAGTTTTTTTTATTTTATGTAATTAGTAGGGTGGGGGGTTTAATAGAGGGTTAGGAAGGTCGAGTTAGGTAGGTAGGGGTTAATAGGTTAGGGTAGAGGGGGGTTAGTTTAGATTTAGTGGTTTATTGGGGGGAAGTGTAGTGTAGTGTTTGTACTTAGTGTCATGAGGGTCCTGAAGGACCCTCATGGCGCTTATGGGGTTAATAATAGGCTTCTAATTGTCCTATGGGTGTCTTCATAGACCCTTATGGGACTGATTGGGTTAACTAGAGGCTAATGGGGGACTGTATTGACCTCCATGTGTGACAGGGTTAATTAAGGCATATGGGTTCTGTATTGACCCCAATGAGTGTCAGGGTTAATTAAGGGCTTATGGGGGTCTGTATTGACCCCCATGAGTGACAGGGTTAATTAAGGCTTATGGGGGTCTGTATTGACCCCATGAGAGACAGGGTTAATTAAGTGCTCATGGGGGTCTGTTTAGAGCCCCATGAGTTATGGGGTTAATTTTAGTCGCCTGTGGTGAATATTTTTTTGCGCAAGTCCTTTCAAGTCCTTTACGGTCCTTTAAGGACCCGCAAGGCATGAAATTAAACATTTTAATGCTGCAGGATCACGATCTGTGCCGATCGGGGACCCCCGCTGCAAGGAGTTTATGAGGGGACACTTTGGGGGTTCTGATGGGGACCCACAGCATAGAGGGGAGTTCATTTTAGGTGCTGCGGCCAGGATTGGCTAATAGTGTGCCGTGGGCCCTTTAAGGAGCCGCGGCTGGTAATTTAAAAGTTTTAAATGCAGCGGCATCACTATCGGTGCCGATCAGGGACCCCTGCTGCAAGGGGTTAATGTGGGGGGGCTGCAGGGGTCCCTATGGACCCCTGCAGCAAGGGGTTAATGTGGGGACACTTCGGGGATCCCAATGGGGACCACCAGCATAGAGGGGGGTTAATTTTAGGTGCCGAGGGGTAGTTGGAGTACCCCCCACGGCAGGGCTTATGTGGGGACTGCTGTGGAGGTCCCGTTCAGGACCCCCGCAGAAATTGATGAGGTGTGGGAGCCTGCAAGATGATATCGAAGGCTGTCACTTCTCATGTACATTTTTTCCGTGTTGATACGGACGGCCCTGCTGCATAGCTCACACGTTGCTCGCAGCAGGGCTAATTTAATAGCACTACTTCTTCGGGTTCATGGTACCTTGACGGAATTAAAAAGAAAGGAACGCAATAATAAAAACCTTACAAGGAAGACTTGAAAGTCTAAGGACATGACAAAACTAGCTGACCATCTCAAAAAATATCAAACTAACATCACCTGCAAGATAGTATAGTTTTCTTCCAGAAAGAAAATCAATACAGAAAACAGAACAGATCAGTAACTTTGCACAGTGAAATAATTGCACAAACTAACTTATCTAAAGCCTAACATAAAATTGCCCCCAAAAGAGTGGACTGAGTCTACCCTGTATTTAATAGACACATTGTCTTTATTCCAAGAGTAATGTATTATGAAATTCAAAAGCAAGGGCATGTGAATGTGGAGTTTGGACTATTGGCCTGACTCCTCATGCAGACATAGATCATTATATGGTGCAGATAATTAAGCAGCTGTGACCCAAAGGTCGTCCTGATCTGATTAGCCTTGTATTAACATAAATAGTGACCTGTTTACTGGCATCATTCCTGATCAGCTAAAGGAAGCAATTGTGAGACCAATTCTAAAAAACATACTTGGCAGAATTAAGACCTGTTTCAAAGCTTACTCTTCTAGGAAATACCCCTTCCCAAGACCCCTTCTCAGGCCCCTCCTTGCTCTGCTATATGTTAGTTTGTATTTATCTTTGTCTGAACTTAATTTATGTATGGCGCTACGAAATATGTTGGCGCGTTATAAATGAACTATTATAATAATAATACCGTATATACTCGAGTATAAGCCGAGTTTTTCAGCCCTTTTTTTAGGGCTAAAAAGGGCCCCCTCAGCTTATACTCGAGTCACTCCCCTTAGTGTCTCTCGAACCCCCCCCGTGTCTCTCTACCCCCGTGTCTCTCTAACCCCCCCGTGTCTCTCTAACCTCCCCCGTGTCTCTCTAACCCCCCTTGTCTCTCTAACCCCCCGTGTCTCTCTTCCCCCCTGTGTCTCTTTCCCCCCCCTCATCAACCCCCCTCCTCATCCTCAACCCCCCTCCTCACTTTCTCCCCTCTAAATACCTCCCCCTCACTTACCTGCTTCTTCTCCGGCCTCTGCTCCTTCCGTCTTGACCCCGGCGCGCATGTGACGTCACATGCGCGCCGCGTCATTAGCATATACCGGTGCTGGCACCCAGTATATGCTAATGACGCGGTGCGCATGTGACGTCACATGCGCGCTGGCGCCGGGGTTAAGACGGAGCAGAGGCCGGAGAAGAAGCAGGTAAGTGAGGGGGAGGTATTTAGAGGGGAGAAAGTGAGGAGGGGGTTGATGAGGAGGAGGGAGGTTGATGAGGAGGAGGGAGGTTGAGGAGGGGGTTGAGGATGTGGGGTTGAGGAGGGAGGTTGAGGAGGGGGGTTGAGGTTGAGAGGGGGGTTGAGGTTGAGGGGGGTGTAAGGAGGGGGTTGATGAGGGGAGGTGGAGGTTGAGAGGGGAGTGAGGATAGGGGTTGAGGATGGGGGGTTGAGGAGGGGGTTGATGAGGAGGAGGGAGTTTGAGGTTGAGGAGGGGGGTTGAGGGGGGTGAATAGGGGATGATGATGAGGAGAGGGAGGTTGAGGAGGGGGGTTGAGGTTGAGGGGGGGGGGGTGAGGAGGGGTTGATGAGGAGGAGGGAGGTTGAGGTTGAAGGGGGGGTGAGGAGGGGGATGAGGATGGGGGTTGAGGAGGGGGGTTGAGGATGGGGGGGTTGAGGATAGGGGATTGAGAAGGGGGTTGATGAGGAGGAGGGAGGTTGAGGTTGAGGAGGGGGATGAGGATGGGGGGTTGAGGATGGGGGTTGAGGAGGGGGTTGATGAGGAGGAGGGAGGTTGAGGTTGGGGGGTGAGGAGGGGGATGAGGAATGGGGGTTGAGGATGGGGGTTGAAGAGGGGGTTGATGAGGAGGAGGGAGGTTGAGGTCGAGGGGGGTGAGGAGGGGGTTGAGGAGGAGAAGGGAAGTTGAGGTTGAGGAGGGGGGTGAGGAGGGGGATGAGAAGGGGGGGGTTGAGGAGGGGGTTAAGGAGGGGGTTGATGAGGAGGAGGGAGGTTGAGGTTGAGGGGGGTGAGGAGGGGGTTGAGGGGGGTGAGGAGGGGGATGGGGGTTGAGGATGAGGATGGGGGTTGAGGAGGGGGTTGAGGATGGGGGGTTGATGTTGAGGAGGGGGGTTGAGGGGGGGGTTGAGGTTGAGGGGGGGTAAGGAGGGGTTGAGGATGGGGGGTTGAGGATGAGGATGGGGGGGTTGAGGGAGAGGATGAGGATGGAGGGGGTTGAGGGTGGAGGATGAGGATGGGGTTGAGGAGTGAGGTTGCGGGGGGGTTGAGGAGGGAGGATGAGGAGGGGTTGAGGATGAGGAGGGAGGTTGAGGATGAGGAGGAGGTTGAGGAGGGGTTTGAGGATGGGGGGTTGAGGATGAGGAGGGAGGTTGAGGAGGGAGGTTGTGAGG
>JAPZIH010000945.1:33905-98934 GCA_027410445.1 Discoglossus pictus
CCTGTGTCCCCTGCTCTCCTCTCCCTCCCCTGTGTCTCTCCCCACTCCTCTCCCTCCCCTGTGTCTCACCCCTCTCCTCTCCCTTCCCTGTGTAGCGAGGGCACTGTGCCAGGTTCTCAGTTGCTGGCATGGAGCGCCGAAGGCGCTCCTTGCCAGCAACTGAGGACCCTCGCGAAGCGAGGGCCTCAGTTGCTGGCATGGAGCGCCGCAGGCGCTCCTTGCCAGCATCTGAGGACCCTCGCGAAGCGAGGGCCTCAGTTGCTGGCTTGGAGCGCCGCAGGCGCTCCATGCCAGCACCTGAGGACCTCGCAAAGCGAGGTCTTCAGTTGCAGCAACTGCGACCCTTGAAAAAAAAAGTTTACGTCCAAACACATTACGACACTCGCAAACAACATACGACACACGTTCAAACACATTACGACACTCGCAAACAACATACGACACACGTTCACACACATTACGGCCTCGCAACACTCGGACGCAACTCGCGAACATTACAAAATTACAAACACAATACATACACACAGCACATACATAAAAACCTTACCTACACAAACAGGAAGCACCCAGGACCTCAAAAATGCAACTTACAACTTAATTGCACTCAAAATAAAAGAGTTTCGACACTAAATAGTTTGTTAAGCGACAAAAAAAATGGCCGACGAATAAAACGAAAACGAGGCTACACACGCAAACACCATGCTACACACGCAAACACCATACGAGACACGTTACCACACATTACGACTTCGCAAACATCGGACGCAACACGCCAACATACAAACATTTAAAACTTAACAAAGACACACAACAAACACATAAAAAGCTTACCTACAGCAAGAGGAACCAGCCAGCACCTCAAAAAAACAAGTTACACCTACATTTAAATCAAAATAAACACTTTAGCCACTAATACCATCGCTAAGCGAGAGAAAAAATGGCCGACGAACAAAACGAAAACGAGGCTTCAGACGTAACTACACTACACTTACTCGCAATAATGAAACACATACTATGCGGAACGTATCACAATCATATTAAACACCATTTTGAACAGTAATACGCCTAAAATGGCGGATGGAACGCAAATTGTAAGCTGGAACGCAAATAGCGCATGCGTATTGCGTTCTAACGGTCTCACTTTCCAGAACTTTCTACAAGTTTATAAATACTGCCTATTTCCAACTAAAAAATACATTTCTCCTCAGGTGATCAACGGAGTGACTTCTGAGATAACTGCTGCTTTTACTTGAGAAGACAATTCTTTACTAATTTACTACTTTACATTGTGCAAATTACAACTGACAGGTAAGCTATAATATATTACATTTTATTTTCAGGACGGGTCAAACAAATAAAAAAATAAACTAGGATTTATGTAGTCATCATGTATGGCACATTTATGTGTATAGGCTCCCAAAAAAAATTAAACAGAGCTTTATGTATAGTGACATCTGACACGCACATATATGTCTATAATGTATAGTTACATGTGACACGCACATATATGTCTATAATGTATAGTGACATTTGACACACACATTTCTGTGTATTGCCCCTTCATAGTGACATGTGACACGCACGTATATGTGTATAATGTATAGTGACATGTGACACGCACATATATGTCTATAATGTATAGTGACATGTGACACGCACATTTCTGTGTATTGCCCCTTCATAGTGACATCTGACACCGACATATATGTCTATAATGTATAGTGACATGTGACACGCACATTTATGTGTATTACCAATGCAACAAAATTAGCTTACAACAAAATCAGTAAACAACTACATTTTAATGACATTATATGTCATGTATACTGATATGTCACACGCACATATATGTGTATCATCTATAGTTACATCTCACACACACACATTTATGTGTGTTGGAAAAAAAAAATATAAGGTTAATTTAACCATTTAAATTTGACTCATGTATACTGATATGTCACACGTACACAAAATAATTACATTAAACTATGTAATGTGCTTCATGTATGTGACATATGTGTGTAGCCCCCAACAAAAAATAACGTTAATTGAATTAATTTACTGCAATTCAATACATCAGATAAAGCTGAATCTTTCTATTTCGTTTAATATTCAAACAGACTCTGCATCAACAGCGTCTCTCAACAATTTGCACCGTGCACTGTGAAGCACAATCCTTTTAAAGAACACCAACAAATTTGAAGAGGTAAGATACAACAACACATTACATGCTCAAAAGGACATGCTTTGCTAGATGACAAATTATAAATATACAAATAACTATTTCACTTTCTTTTTCAAACAGACACTAAAAGAAGACCGGCGGATTAAGATTGGCAGGAGGGGACCGTCTGTCATTCAAAACTTCTATCAAGGTAAAGTATTAAGTATAAACAAGAAATAACCATGAGCCTTATTCAATTGCAACTTCCTCATTTGAATAGGGCTCTATATAAGCACATAACATTTTTTTTATACAGAACTTTTTAGTTACTGAATTTCTAACCACAATCAAGGTTTTCAATAACTAAAAACTTTGCTCAATAAATATGTTATGTGATTATATAGAGCCCTCTTCAATTGGCAAAATTGCAATTCAATGAGGACCTATATGTCTTTAATGGCCAAGGGCCTCACTGAAATGTGATTTGCCCATTTCAATAGGGCTCTATATAAGCACATAACATATTTTTTTATACAGAACTTTTTAGTTACTGAACTTCTAACCACAATCAAGGTTTTCAATAACTAAAAACTTGGCTCAATAAATATGTTATGTAATTATATAGAGCCCTCTTCAATTGGCAAAATTGCAATTCAATGAGGACCTATATGTCTTTAATGCCCAAGGGCCTCACTCAAATGTGATTTGCCCATTTCAATAGGGCTCTATATAAGCACAGAGCATATTTTTTAGGAAATTTTTCTTTTGTGAACACGTTCCTTTTGGATACAAGTTCACTAAATACAAAATTCCGTACAAACATATGCTCTGTGCTGATATTGAGCTCTATTCCATTGGCCAAAACACAATTGAATAAGGAGCTCACAATATAACAAATGCAGTAACCAAAGGCCCTTATTCAATTGCTATTTTGGAAAATTAAATATGGCTATAAATAAGAACTTTTAGGCCCTTACTCTATTTTAAAAAAAAATATATGTGATGTGCTTATTTACAACCCTATTCAAATTTATACATTGCAATTCAATTACGGCCTTACAGTACTATTACATTGTAAAAAATGCAATTGCATGAGGGCCAAACTATGCAACATATGGTACACACAAAGCCCCTCATTCAATTGCAATTTGCCCAATTGAATAGGGCTCTAAATAACAACATAACAATAGCTTAAAACTAAGGTTTTAGTTAATAAAAAAATATCAAAAATACAGTTTTTCAATGACTACAAAATTATTTTAACTAATATGATATGTGCTCATTTACAGCACAATTCAATTAGCCAAATCGCAATTCAATGACACACAAACTGCTACACACAAAACAGAATTTCTTATTAAGGCCCTCATTCAATTGCAATTTTGCCAATTGAATAGGGGTCTAAATAAGCACATCACATATATTTTTTAAAGAAGTTTTTAGTTATTAAGCATCTATCCAAAAGCACGGTTTTCACTACCTAAAAACTTCTTTCAAAAATATATATTATGTGCTTATTTAGAGCCGTATTCAATTGGCAAAATCGCAATTGAATAAGGGCCTAAATGTTTAACAACCTATAAGCCTTACAAATAACCAAAAATAAGAATAACAAAAGTGTTGTGCACCTAATAGCATTGTATAAAAAAGCACACAAACTCATAGCAAACTATATTAACATTCTTCTTTAATGTTTAACAACTTATAACCTGTACAATCAAGAAGAAATTAGTTTTGCACAAGTGATGTGCACCAAACAGGATTGTCAATAACTAACACAAACACATAGCAAACTACATTAATTATATTATTTCATGTTTCACTAACTATAACCATCCAAATAAAGGTTAAATAAGTATACCACAAGTGGTGCGCACAAAACAGGATTGTACAAAAACTAACATAAAAACATAGCAAAATAAATTCATATTCTTATGTAATATATCACAACCCACAAGCCTTACTAAGAACCTTAAATAAGAATAACAAAAGTCTTGGATTGTACAGAAAGTTAAAAAAAAAATTTTTGAAAAAAATAACCATAACTGATACAATACAGCAAAATTCATACATTTTTTACTTATTTAAAAGACATTTCACTCAAACAACATTTTCTATTTTACATTACAACAGATACTGCGTGAAGACAATCGGACGAGGACTTTTTCCACAGGACCGGACCATCGGACGAGGACTCGGACCAGACCAGCAGACGAGGAATTTCAACACAGGACCAGACCAGCAGACGAGGAATTTCAACACAGGGACCAGACCATCGGACGAGGACTTTCACCAACGGACCACAACCATCGGACGAGGGATATCGCCACAGGACACAATATCGGACAGGGGCTATCGCCACAGGACCACACCATCGGACGAGGACTTCCGACAGAGGACCACACCATTGGACAACGATTTTGAAACGAGGACCAACAAACATTCGGATTTAAATCACACTTCACCAAGGTAAACTATAATAACTACTAAAGAATAACACTAAAGAAAACTGCTTTCAGTTGCATCCGTCTCAACAGAAAAATAAATTAATTAATTTACTATCTCCCTTATTTTATTTAAATTGCTACTATGCAATACATAGCTCAATAACCACATCACTTTTTTTTTTCAGCAAAGAAGTTTTGCAGTGGTAAATATCTATCCACAAACAAAGTTTTTAATAAATAAAACCATTATTTTAAATAAATATGTTACATGCTTATTTACAGCAGTATTCCATTGGAAAAATTCTGAGCCACTGAAGACAGGAATTATAAATTTAACTAAATATCAATGATACATTCATGATTTGCCTTTTATTTCAACAATTGTGCACAATAATCTTTAACAGGAATTACAAATTTAAAATATACACAATTACATTTATTTGTTTCCGTTTACAGATTAATATGGCTGATAACGAGACCAAAGAAGAGAAGAAAAGACGTCAAACTAGAGAAAGACAAGAGAGATGGGCCGCCCAGCAGACACCGGAGGAGAAAGAAATTAGAAGAGAAAAAGAACGCAAAAGACTTGCAAATAAAAGAATATCCGCTGCAAAAATGAAAGATACAACCAAAATAAATAAAAAAATTATAAAGCATTTATAAACTGTTCCTAAAACATCAGATGACATTTTACAACATACCAGTCAAGACAGACCAAAAAAAAAATATACCAAAAAAAAAAGCATTTACAAACTCTTACTAAAAAACTTACAGGAAATTTCAACCGAACAAGTCCAACATATACCAAGAAAATGTACGAAAAAAACTAAACATTTAGAACCTGTTGTTGAAACATTTCATGACTTTTCATCTGATGAATATCAAAGTCAAACATCCAATATGCATTGCAAATTGTCCTTTAATGAAGTCTTTAGCAGTAGAGGTTCATAGTTGTGGGGACATGACTACTCAATGTCAATTTTGTGAGGCTTATTATTTTAAACAGGAGAGACCCAGAGATGGACAATTTATTAGTTGCTGTCAAAAAGGAAAGTTCAAACTTCACAAGAAACAATTTCCAACCTATTTACTAAATATTCTCACTGAACCTACTTTTCCAAATTACAAAAATTTTAAGACAAAATAAGATCCTACAATAGTGCCATATCATTTGCATCTATGGGGGCAACATTAGCTGCTAATGTACCAGGACATGTCCTTATTGTTTTAAAGTCAAGGACAAATTTATCATCGGACTTCACATTTACATCCAGAGGAAGGAGGAGCAAAGAAAATTCGCTCAACTATATGTCCTAGATACAATGGAAGCTGTTGACCAACGTATGCAGATGGAAGAAAATAAAAAATGCTTACCCAGTGTTTTTCATAGAGCTAAATAACATTATGGACAACAATCCCTACAGTAAAGCTTACAAAAAATTGGCAGAAGTAGAAAATGAACAACTACTTCATGCACAAAGACATCAATTACCCATGCCAAAGGTTAATATGGTGCTTAAAAGAGACAGACATACTGATAAACGTCGTTATAACTTGCCAACATCAAATGAGGTTGCAATAGTCGTTTCACAATGATGAAGGAGAACCACCATTTCAAAGAGACATTAGAGTATATCCCAGAAATGAGGAGCAACCATTTATTAATATTAATATCTTAAGTCCAAATTTAGATCCAATGACATATCCCATCTTTTTCCCACACGGAGAAGCAGGTTGGCAACCAAAATTAACCCTTCCCAGTTACCCAAATGCTAAAGCCAGAATCCGAAATAATGTTTCTATGCTTGAATTTAAAGTTGCTCAAATTGCCATTAGAGATGAATTTAATCCCATTTTATGTGGTGGAAAACTAACACAACAATGGATTATTGATTCATATTTGCAAGTTGAGGCAAATAATTTAAACTTTATAAAATATCAACAAGATAAACTACGTGTAGAACAATATTCTGGACTCATGGACTATGTTGCTGACGTGGCTACAAGCAGAGACATGACAGCTGGCAAAGCCATCATTTTACCATCTTCCTTTCAAGGATCTCCTCGAAATATGAGAGAAAGATACAATGATGCTATGGCTATTGTGACAAAATTTGGAAAACCAGATTTATTTGTGACATTTACATGTAATCCACAATGGCCAGAAATTAATCAAAATCTACTTCTTGGACAAAGTGCTTCAGATCGACCAGATTTAGTAGCCAGAGTTTTTAAGATAAAATTAAATGAATTAATACGTGACTTCACTATAAATCAGTTATTTGGCAAATGTCTTGCTTATGTATATACCATTGAATTTCAAAAAAGAGGCCTTCCACATGCACATCTTCTCATAATACTTCAAGAGAAAGATAAATTAGATACTTCGGACAAAGTGGATGCAGTCATAGTTGCTGAACTACCAGATCCAGAACTATATGGTAGACTATATGAGATTGTTACTCATCGCATGATTCATGGACCCTGTGGAGACCTTAATCCACAATCACCATGTATGGAAAATAATCAAATGTTCCAAAGAATTTCCAAAAGATTATAGAGACAAAACATATGCCAATTGTGATGGATATCCACTTTATAAAAGAAGAGAAGGAGATAGTGCCATTATTCGTGGAAATAAAGTGGACAATAGATATGTAGTACCCTACAATCCACATTTACTCATGAAGTACAACTGCCCACAATCAACGTAGAAGCCTGCACTTCCATCAAATCCATTAAATATGTCTACAAATATGTTTACAAAGGCTACTGATGCAGCTACTGTAGTCGTCAAAAGTGCAGACAACCCTGAAAGTAGTGAGTTAGTACATGATGAACTTGCATCTCATGTAGATGCTCGCTATGTCAGTGCGCCAGAAGCTATGTGGTGGCTTCTAAAATTTGAAATGCATGATAGATCACATGCAGTATATAGGTTAGCAGTACATTTGCCACAATGACATTTAGTCTATTTCCATTCTGGAAATGAAATGAATGCATTGGCCCAAAGTGAAGATCGTCACACTACACTAACTGCATGGTTTGCATTAAATTCCACTGATGCTCAAGCAACACAATACTTATATATTGAAATTCCATATCACTATGTTTTTGTGAATGGATTATGGAGAGCAAGAAAAACCAGAGGCAATAAAAATAATTCCAAGAATTTACAGTCAGTCCAAGAGATGTTGAACGATTTTGCTTACGGATATTACTTTTAAATGTTCCAGGAGCACAAAGTTTTGAACACTTAAGAACTGTTAATGACATTGTATATGAATCCTATCTGATTTAGCTGCAAGACATAGAACTTACTCGCTGATGATACAGAGTGGGAAAGATGTTTAGAAGAAGCAGCACAATGTCAAATGCCACGACAGATGAGAGAACAATTTGCTTTTATTTGTATCTTCTCAAATGCTCAAAATGCATTAGCTTTGTGGGAGACTTTTAAAAGTAATATGGCTGAAGACTTTATGCGACGATACAATGAACCCATTGCACACTTAAAAGCGTTAATGGAAATCAAGAAGTCTTTTTAACTCATGGATTAAGTTGTGCAAGTTTTAATTTGCCTGATCCAGGTCTAATAGATGACATTAACTTTGAAGACTATGACATTCAACTACAAGCAGAAAGAATAGAAGAAAGACTTACAACTTTAAATACACTACAATTGCAAGCATTTCATGCATTAAAAATGCAATAGATGATGACATGGTGACAGAGCGTTATTTCTATCTTGATGGACCTGGCTGATCAGGAAAAACCTATTCTGTACAATTTATTAATGAGTTCAGTACGAGCACAAGGACAAATAGCAATGGCGTTTGCCACTACTGGAATTGCTGCACTTTTATTAGAAGGTGGAAGAACTGTTCATAGTGGATTCAAACTGCCCAGTGCCTATTTTAGAAAATTCTGTGTCAGATATTCGCATGACATCCTTACAAGCAAAGAAATTGAAGAAATGTAAATTAATTATAATAGATGAGGCCACAATGATGTCATGCTATGCCCTCCAATGTATTGACCGTTTGCTTCGTGAAGTCATGGATAATATTTTTCCATTTGGTGGAAAGGTAATTTTGTTGGGTGGCGATTTTAGACAAACATTACCTGTCGTTGTACATGGAAATCGAACAGACATTATTGAAACATGTATAAAGTCAAGTACAGTATGGAAACATTTTACCCATCTTCAACTGCAACAAAATATGAGATCAGAAGGCCAAAACTGATTTCAATGATTGGCTTATTAAAATTGGAGAAGGAAGAACAGAAAAAATACTACATTTAGCCTGACGGACACTGTAGAGATCCCACCTCATATGATTTGTCAACAAGATATTATATCGGCTATATTTGAAGGGAGCATAAATACCGAAGAATATTCGAGCTTGCCAACCAAGTCATACTGACGTGTAAAAATAAAGATGCATTAATCCTCAATAATGAAATCTTAAAAAAAATTAATGCACCACAAAGAAATTATCACAGTGCTGATTCTGTACTTGCTGATGACAATGAAAGTCAGGCAAACTTTTCGAACTGAATTCATAACTCACTAACTCCTTCTGGAATGCCACCACATATTTTGCAGCTAAAGAAAGGTGCAATTATCATGTTACTGCGAAATATGAACCCCAAAAAAGGCCTATGCAATGGGCACAAGATTAATTGTTCAACAATTAAAGGACCATTTTATAGATGCTGAAATTTTAAACTGGTACCCATAAAGGAGAGAGAGTTTTCATACCAAGAATAGATTTAGCACCAAGTGAAAGTAGTCTCCCTTTTATACTTCAAAGAAGACAATTTCCCATTATTATGGCATTTGCCATGGACCATTAATAAATCACAAGGTCAGACTTTCAAATCTGTGGGTATTCCCTGAGAAGAACCAGTTTTTGCACATGGTCAATTGTACGTTGCGTTGTCACGGTGCAAAAATCCACAGGCTATTAAAGTTTACATTGAAAAACAGATGAAAGTCAAGGTGATTTATTAGAAGATGGACGTATTTTTACTAAAAACATTGTCTACTATGAAGTACTATAACTTTGCAGAATACAAATTCAAGATGCCAACATTTTTTAAAAGCATTGCAAATTACATAACAATTGGTTGTTTAATTCAGTCATAATTAATGAAAGTACTGTTTAGGAATGATTCGCCTCACAAAATACTTTGCCTTGCATTGTTACTCAAATTATGTGAAAATGTTAAGTCACTATGTTAATGTTTCTAATGTTACAAGTTTAAAAAATATATTTGCAAGTTATTTCATTCAACAGATTACAAAGTGGATGTTAAGAGGTCACGCACCTTTTAAGTCACAATGTTAAATATTGTCTGTTATCTTAAGTATTACTAACTACATTAATGTTTATCGCCAGTTTATGTGCTCAGTAATGAATTACTTTAATTACGTACGTTTTAAGCAGAGTTTTACTGTATGCCTTCCTCTACATTCAATGTATATTCAAGTTAACAATTATTGTGATAGAAATTGCATGTTAATACTGATTAATTTAAAGGGTCAATTGTTTTTACATTCAAATGTTAATACCTTTTAATAAAAAATTAGGTTACAAAATGTTTTCGCTATGTTCCTGTTTATAATGTTCAAAATTATACAAATGTTTGTCAACCTTCCTAAACTTACATAAAAAATAAAGTTACAGTTTCAAATATTACTTTGAAGGTTATTGCTTACATATATTTTAAACTTCATGTTAAAATTCGTAACGTTTCAAGAAGGCTTTTTACTTTTTGCTTTCCTATTCATTCAATGTATATTTAAAGTTAACAAGTCTTCAGATACAAATTACATTTTAAAAAACCATTACATCAACATTTTACAAAAATACACGTTCATATTAAAATACTTACAAGTGTCAAAAATATATGTTAATAACTAAACAACTTGACAAACATATACATCACATTTGCCGTCATTTTTTGACGGGCAAGTCGCTAGTAATAATATTTACTAGCAAAAAAAATATTTGAGTGGTTAATTAAGCATATATTTCTATTTCTGCTCCTTCACACACACACATATATATATATACACATATGCACATGATATATCTGTTCCTTTTTAATGTCTACAACATGTTTTTTCTTTATAATGAATAAATAGAGATGTTTTAACAGTCATTGCCACAATTTTACTGTAAAGAAAATAACAGTCTCAAGTGTAAGTGAGGCTGGAGAGAGACACTGACCAAGATACTATGCATGTTATTGTGGGTAGCACTCCACAGTAAGGAAAGAAAAGATCATTCTGTGCACACTTAAATGCCTCAAGCAGGCCAACAGCCCTATTAAATTCCAAGCCCCTAGTGGCAACTGCACACCCGCAAAGCCTGCGGGCTTGAAATTCTGCTGCGTTACAGAGGTATTAAATTGAACAAGGATGCAAGTTAAGGGCCGGAGACACAAACCCGTAAACCATTCTTGCGCACGTTGCATGTGCGTCCGTGACCATGATCAATTAGTCAAACCCATAGTAACGGGTTTATATAAAGCCAATGGCAAATGAGATTGTCATCATTATGTCACTGAAAAATGGAGGTTAGATTTCAAAGCCTTATGGGTTTGAATTTTGAGTTTCGATCGCACCCGCATTCCAGAAATAAACCAGTAAATATGATATTCTAGTCTTTGCGAGTTCCATTATATCTATTAACAAATTGATTGCCGAGATCGATATAACACGGAAATTAAACAGAAAAAAAAGTATTTTATATTGCAGATTATGGGTTCATTAGTTGTGTGTGGAAGCTGTGAGCATGTAATCGCGGGCTTGAGTCAATTGAATACATCTATATGTGCAGAGAATTTGTAACCCACAGTCAAACTGTTGGGTTCCATGTACTTATGGGCTTAGAATTAAATAGGGCTCATAGTTTGGTGACACAGACTGGGGTTATTGGTGGTACAACCAAGTCAATGGGAGTTATTTTTAACTGTGTTTTGCAGAGACAAAAGCAGCAAAGTCAATAGAGAGTAAGAACACCAGATATAAACTCTGTACAAAAAGAGCTATATGGAAGTTCTAACACAGTGGTATATATGAATAAATGATATATACATTATTGTGGACAGTTAGAAGGATATTGCTCTAAGTCTCTGCTGTCTTATTTTAAAAGTTATTTCAGAGATGTTTGTAGATGGGTCTCAGAACAAGAAAAAAAATAGATCTGTAAGTCAATCCCATTTAGTTCAGTCGCTTAATCTAATTCCTAATTTGAATTATCTATCCAGATACATGCAACAGTGTACAATCAGGAGTTAAAATCATTATTATTATTAATCATTTGTCCTTTCCTCCCTTATTTTTTTACATTTGGTATTTGCTACAAGTAAAACAAAACAGAAAGTGCAGCACAATTTTAAAAATGTATTTTCTATTTTCCCATAAAAAACATTTAGTTTGTATATTAAAATACATTATGAAAGTGTAGTAGGTATATTTGGTAGTGCTTATAGGACAGCTTTTTTGTTTTATCAGCTGATACTGCCTATTACCTTCTCAGAATGGTGTGTCCTAGTACACTGGTGCACATTCCATTACATAGAACGTTGGTGTAGGCACTGGGAGTCATATATGTCTTATTCCCATTGAATAGATAGAAAGGCCCTCATTTAATTGCAAGGCAGCAACTTATGGTATACAGGCTGTATGTCTGTGGGCTTGCTGCAGGCTTGAACCCTGCTACAATTACTGAGCAATTCAATTGAATAAGCACGCAAGTTATGGGCCGAAAGCCGAAACCGTACATAATGCAATCGTATGTAGCATTTCAGAGAGTGAACATGGTCAGTTAAGCAAAGCCGTAACTACCCATTTAGAAACAGACAATAGAAAATGACACTGTCATCATTACAGCAGTAGAAGGTGGAGGTTACATGTCAATCATTTAGCTTTTAGAGGTCCGATATGCGAACTGACTCGCAATCCTGCAATGTACAAAATAATAAAATTATTTAAGTAAATGTTTTAGTCCAATGTGGGTGGCCTGATATGTATTAACTCTTTGATTCCTGAGATTGATATAACAAGAAAATGACATATAAAAATACTGTTGTGCAATTAATTCTAATGGCTTTCATTGCTTTCCCTGTATTTTAAAGTGCATTATTGATTTTTTATTTGCATTTACAGTGCTATAAACAGGGGTTAAACACCCTTGCGAGTCCTATCTGGAACCCATAGGATTCTCTTCTACATTTGATATTTACGGGTGTGAAAATATTTGCGGGCTTAAGGAATTGTAGCAATTGAATAGCAAATTGAGATTGTAACTCTTGCGGTCTTGATAGGCTAAAGGCTTAGATGGGTTGTACGCTACAGTTTTAACAACCGCAGGGATTTTCAGCTCGTAACCCGTAGATTGTTTGCGCCTCACAAAAAGACGCCAATTAAATAGCAAATTAGTTTATGGCTACATTTCAGGCTCCTGAAAGCTACAATTTCTCAATTGAATGAGGCCCAAAATCTCTTCCCAATTCAATAAGTAGAACAGGAAATAAATCCCACAGCAGTATTATTGCTTATAAAAGACAGTATATTAGTGATTATATTATTTTTTGTTTAATTCTAAATGGTTAGCATATTTTCCAGGCTAGTTCTTCAAAATAGTATATTTTAAAGTAAAAATTATCCTTGTTTAATGCTCTTTCTGTTTATTTAGCAAATGGCTGCAGTTCAGCACATATTCTACTCTGAAACTTTAGAATTAAGTTATTTTTGTAATATTTGCAAATAACAGACACACATTCTATATCGCATAAGCAATTGTAAAACTATTTAATTAGATCCACTTTGACCAGATATAGAAAGACTAAGCTTAAAATGAGTTCTTACAGTATTGTTTGCCCTCACATATAACAACCAAATAATTTCAAAAAAGAAAAAGACACCCCTTTGTGTTCAGCAATATTTCTCCATCAAAAGGTATGACAAAAATTGAAATGATAACAGATAGGCGATGACAAGAGATTAAAATTAAAGGCTTTTTCAATTACACTAGTTCTAATGTAGTTTACTGCTTAGAGTGCCCTTGTTAGCTTAAATATGTTGGCATCACTAAAAGGGAGATAAGGAGAAGATTGGATGAACAACTGGGGAATATCAGAAACAGCAAAAAATACCTAAAAAAGAACAAAACTCTTACGGTAGCCAAACATTTTCTTATTAAACATAACTCTTTGCTGAATTTAAAGTGTTGGCTTCTGCAGAGAATTAATTTGGGGATATGAAAAGGCAATACAGAGCAAGAGTTGTTGGGAGCAGAAACTCGTTGGATTACAATTCTTAATATAGTAACCCTCATGGTCTAAATGAAAATGTCAATTTCTCTGCATTTCTGGGAAGTGTTGTCTTGTTCAGAGAGAATAAATAAAGATTCAAAGAATAAGGAAGGAAATTAGATTTGATAACAAACTTTATCTTGAAAAAAGTGATGTTGTCTTGTGCAGAGAGAACTGATTAATTAGATTAAAATATCAAAATGTATGATGTCAAAAAACTTTTTCTTCAATAATGTTAATATATGTCTAAGGCTTATGTTGTAATATGCTTCTCTACTATTTTCAGATATGAGTTTTCAGATATATGAATCCAGGAAGAAATGTTTGTCTTTGACCTCTATATAAATATGTAAGTGGTGGTGACTAGTAAGATACTAATTTATAAGCATAATATATAAATGTATTTTGGAGTTATAAGGACATTTTATTTGGATAGATTATTTATATCTTACTTATTAAGGAATAATAGAATATTATATCATCTTGTTTAGATTACAAATCAATAAAAAAAAAAAAAAAAAAAAACATTACCCACAGCAAGGGGGGACACCCAGGCAGTCTGGAAGTCAGGTTACGCCTCGATTTCACTCACATTTCCAAAGTTTACACACTCAATAATCTCCTAAGCGGCCGAAAAAATGGACGACGAAAAAACGAAAACGAGGCTAAGGACGTAAAATTACAAAACGTACTTGCAAAACTGAACTGAAAATAAATTAATAAAAAAAGGTTTCATTTCAAATATTGCCTACAACAACCGTGTTCATGTATCATAACATTTCAATCACACATATATGGCTCTGTGCCTTAAAAACATCTCAATAAAAAAATAAAAAAAATTAACATAGATTTTATTCATATCTATTTAAAAAATAAATTGCCTTTTACCCAAAAAATATACACACATATATATTTATGATGCATTTAAATATTTCCCTTTTCTTCACATTTCCAACAGACGCTGCCTCAACAGCGTCACTGAATAATTTGCAGCGCTGCACGGTTTCACACGCACTGTGAAATCTGCACAATTTCACTCACGACAAAGAAAGAACAACAGGTAATTAAAAAAAAAAACATTTCATTCACACAAAAAAGATGCTTAAAAAAAAATACACAAAAAAACATTTATCTTTCTCTTTTTCAAGAGACACTGCCTGAAGATTGTCGCAGGAACATTGGCAGCAGAGTACCCTCTGTCATTTATACACAACTAATAATTCAACCAAGGTATAGTATAACAAGTAAAAAAAAAGAAAAACCTATCCTGTTTGCTGTGCGCCAATGTAAAAAAAAACATAAAAACCCTACTAACAATAATGCTGCACACAAAACAGGATACTCCAACAAATGTTGTTAACACATATAAAATAGAACAATTAATCCTGTTTTGTCTGCACCAACCTCTAAGCATAACCCATAACCTAAACCTATAATCCCAAAAGTGGCTTACAGAAAACAGGATACTACAAAATATATTGGTAACACATACAAAATTTAGGAATAAATCCTGTTTTCTGTGCCCTAACCTATAAGTCTAAACCCAGAACCTAAACCTCTAATGACAACACTGGCGTACACACAACAGGATAGTACAACAAATATTGGTAATGCAAACAAAATTGAACAATACATCCTGTTTTCTGTGCCCGAACCTATAAGCCTAAACCCACAACCTAAACCTCTAATGACAACTGTGGTGTACACAAAACAGGATAGTACAAACAAATATTGTTAACACATACACAATTTCACAATAAATCCTGTTTTGTGTGCCCTAACCTATAAGCCTAACACAGAACCTAAACCTCTAATGACAACACTGGCGTACACAAAACAGGATACTACCACAAATATTACTAATACATACAAAATTGAACAATAAATCCTGTTTTGTGTGCCCTAACCTATAAGCCTAAAACCAGAACCTAAACCTCTAATGACAACAGTGGCATACACAAAACAGGATAGTATCAAATATTCCTAAACCCACAACCTAAATCTCTAATCACAACTGTGGTGTACACAAAACAGGATAGTACAACAAATATTGTTAACACATACAAAATTTCTGAATAAATTCTGTTTTGTGTGCCCTAACCTATAAGCCTAAAACCAGAACCTAAACCTCTAATGACACTGGCATACACAAAACAGGATAGTATCACAAATATTCCTAAACCGACAACCTAAATCTCTAATCACAACTGTGGTGTACACAGAACAGGATAGTACAACAAATATTGTTAACACATACAAAATTTCTGTATTAAATTCTGTTTTGTGTGCCCTAACCTATAAGCCTTAAACCAGAACCTAAACCTCTATTGACAACACTGGCGTACACAAAACAGGATAGTATCACAAATATTGCTAATACATACACAATTGAACAATAAATCCTGTTTTCTGTGCCTTAACCTATAAGCCGAAAGCAACAACCTAAAACTATCATCACAACACTGGTGTACACAAAACAGGATAGAACAAAACTAAATCTTAACACAAACAACATTGAAGAATAAAGCCTGTTTTCTCTGCCATAAACTATAAGCCTAAACCCAGAACCTAAACCATTAATGACAACAGTGGTGTACACAAAACAGGATAGTACACAAAATATTGTTACAAGAACCAAAATACAATTACAACATATGTTTAATGTGCCCTAACCTTTAAAGCCAACACCAGAACCTCAACATATCAGGTTAACAATGGTGTACACAAAACAGGATAGGACAACAAACATTCAAAATACATACAAAATGGAAGAACGCATTCTGTTTCCTCTGCACCAACCTCTAAGTATTAGTAACTCATACAAAATTAAAAAAAATAATAATGTTTTATGTGCCCTAATCTATAACACCAAACCCACAACCTAAACCAATAATGCCAACAGTTCTGCCAACAAAACAAGATACTACAACACATTTTCTTACAACATAACACATCCAACCTGCTATACTCTTACATGTGCACCACTCTCTAAGCCTAACACCATAACCTAAACCTCAATCAATAGATACTAATTGAAAATATTGATCCTGTTTTACATGCTCTTATTAAAAAATATTAATTACTTACATTTTAATGCAACATTTGCATCTCTCTCTTTCAGTCTCAAGAGACTCTGCCTGAAGACTCTCTGCATCGCTACAGCAATTTCCACACAACAGGTTTCAATCAAAGCGGTATAGTATTACATGTTAAACAAAAAATAAAATACTGATATTTACACATATCAAATAGAAGGACCTATCCTGTTTTTTGGTTGACTTTCTACAAACGTACAGCAACCTAACTAAGGTCCTCATTCAATTGCGATTTGGCCAATTGAATAGGGCTCTAAATAAGCACATAGCATATATTTTATAAAGAATATTGCCTTGCTTTTGGATAAATCCTTGCTTTTGGATAGATGTTTACTAACTAAAAACTTCTTTAAAAAAATATGTTATGTGCTTATTTAGACCCCTATTCAATTGCAATTTTGCCAATTGAATAAGGCTCTAAATAAGCACATAACATATTTTTTTAAAGATGTTTTTGGTTAGTAAACATCTATCCAAAAGCAAGGTCTTCACTAACTAAAAACTTCTTTAAAAAAATATGCTATGTGCTTATTTGGAGCGCTATTCAATTGGCCAAATCGCAATTGAATGAGGCCCTAAAAATTTAAGTCTAAACCCATAATTGGAAAACACTAATAAAAACATTGCCACATGCAAAACAGGAGAGCAACAAAAAAAAAAAAAAGACCTAATGCCAACTATTTTGTACACAAAATAAAAAATAAAAAGTTTAACATACACACACTTAAAAGACATATACGCTTTTTCCTGCACAAACGTCTAAGCCCAACTCCATACCCTAAACACGTAATGACAACAGTAGCTCAAAAAAATTAGGATAAAATACATGGGGCCTCATTCTATTGCGATTTGCCCAATTAAATAGGCCTCTATATAAGTACAGAACATCATTTTTTGAAAAAACATTTTAATTACTGAACTTCTATCCAAAAGCAAGGTCTTCAATAACTAAAAACTTCTATAAAAACATGCTCTGTGCTTATATATTCAATTGAAAAAATCACAATTGAATGAGCCCCATGAAAAATAGAAGGAACTATCATCTTTCATGTGCCACGTTCACAAAATACACTGCAACCTAACTAACACTCTCATTCAATTGCAAATCGACCAATTGAATAGAGATTTCTATAAGTACATAGCATATTTCTTTAACTTTGTACTAAATTAACTTCTATCCAAAAACAAGCTCTTAACTAGCTGAAAACAAAAAGACAAAATATATACGGTACTCACTGCTTATATACATCCTTATACAATTACAAACATTGACATTGAATGAGGACTAGTGATGTCGCGAACATCAAATTTTCGGTTTGCGAACAGCGGACGCAAATTTCATCAGATGTTCGTGAATGGGCGAACATCGGAAACCGCCATTGACTTCAATGGGCAGGCGAATTTCAAAACCCACAGGGACTCTTTCTGGCCACAATAGTGATGGGAACGTTTTTTCAAGGGGACTTACACCTGGACTGTGGCATGCCGGCGGGGGATCCATGGCAAAACTCCCACGGAAAATTACATAGTTGATGCAAAGTCTGGTTTTAAGCCACAAAGGGCATAAATCACCTAACATTCCTAAATTGTTTGGAATAACATGCTTTAAAACATCAGGTATGATGTTGTATCGATCAGGTAGTGTAAGGGTTACACCCGCTTCACAGTAACAGACCAATCTCCCCGTTTAATGCACAGCAAACAACAGCAAACAGTCCCTTTGCACAACCACAAACCCATTTGCACAAGGTTGGATACCAAGCTAGCCATGTCCCGTTCCTTGTCCTCTCTGATGTCATTGAAGGTCTCTTCCTCCACCCAGCCACCAAGGGACCCCGAAAGGTGACAACAAGCCCCCTGGGATGCCTGCTGTGTTTGGTCTTCCACCTCCTCAAAGCCACCTTCCTCATCTGACTCCTCTTCTTCAGACTCCTCTCTCTGCGTTGCCTCTGTCTGTGTTATTATAAGGCGTGTACTGTTAAGTAGTACTATTCCTATCGGTTTAATCCCTGTTTCGTCCACTATTAGGGGACGTGTATATGGCATGGATTTTTGGAACAGGGAGATGGAAAAAGATGCTTTGTCGGTACTCCCACTTCAAATTTGGGGCAATGCGCGTGCAATCTAAGGTGCCACCAGATAGGAGTGGTGTGTTCAGTTGTACTATTTATTCCTATCAGTTTAATACCTGTTATGTCACCTATCAGGGGACGTGTATATGGCATGGATTTTTGGAACAGGGAGATGGAAAAAGATGCTTGATCGGTCCTCCCACTACAAATTTGGGGCACTGCGCGTGCAATCTAAGGTGCCACCAGATAGGAGTGGTGTGTTAAGTTGTACTATTTATTCCTATCAGTTTAATGCCTGTTACGTCACCTATCTTTCCTCCCAATAGCACATTCTATATGTCATCAACTGGTCTGGGTGTATTTAGAGAACCACACTTTAAGGCCCTTAACCTGGGACAAGGTGGCTTGGCTATCAGAATTGACTCAGAGCCTTAAAAACTCGCCAAACCCCTAATCAGACACTCACTATCATACTAGAAATGGGTCAAGAAACAAACCGGTTTGTTCCCTGGATCCAAATGACCCCAATTCTTGACCACCCTCAGGCCCCGAAACACATGAGCGCAACATCTCAACACTGGTGGAGGTCAAGGAAACTAGATAGAATGGGAGACTGGTTAGTAAAGGGCCAGATGCTCACCTATGGGGAACTGAGGGACAAGCATGAGCTACCGCTGTCAGAACATTACAATTACTGTGGGCTGAGGCATTTCATACACTCCCTGACCCAGAAACAGGGGACACCGGTCTTAAATTGGTTCTCCAAAATTTGTAAAGATAAACCTCTATCAAGGCGGATCATTGGGTTGCTTCACAAATATAAAACATTTGTTACTGATTGAAGCGACACTGGGGGAAGGACCGGAGTGGGGGAGCCCTGGAGACTTTTCAGAAGCAACCGCCGGCAAAATCATCCCAGGAAAGGAGAGGTCGCTTACTGAAGCTTGCCCTAGGGTAACCCAAGGGTGATTGCCCAGGTTAGATATTGTAAATAACAAGCTAATACTGCTGGAGGGATGATAGCTAATAGGACTTTGGTGTTTCCTGCAGATATACATTTTACTATTGTCTGTTTTACCATGTTTTAGGTATCTCTTAAATTGCAATCACAGTAAAAAATAAGAAAAATGATTAATTTAAAAGTAAAAATTAGAAGGAATAGCCAGCTAACTTTTACAAAATGTCTTTATTGTAAATATGTATTTCTGCACAACTGTTATGCAAGACAATAAAATAATTTTAAATGCAAAAATTAGGTATTGTTGCAGCGACCAGAAAAATGATGTTAGTTTGCCAGGCAGAAAGTGCCCTAAAACATTGCGTCTTGAACCCTAGATGGTGGCGGATAAGTCCCGCAAGTCATCCTGCATTCAGGGATAAAATACAGCAGCGTGTGGACCATTATTAGCTCAAGGCAGCTCATCTATCAGGCCTTTTTTAATCAAATGTATTGCCCACTGTCAGTCCCTTCAGGATCCATCCCTCATTCATCTTAATTAAGGTGAGGTAATCTAGACTTTTTGACCAAGCGATGCTGAGGCTCTTTCTGGTGGTGATGGTGACCACAACTCTTCCTCTTCCTCTTCACGCTCATCTACGGCCTGATCCAACACTCTTCGCAGGGCACGCTCCAGGAAGAAAACAAATGGTATGATGTTGCTGATGGTGCCCTGGGTGCGACTGACCAGGTATCCAGGATGAGGAATAGTACCTGTGGATCTGGGGGGGTGCCGTTGATGTGGAGCAAGACATAACAGCAGCAGAAGAGGACTCAGCCGAGGAGGTTATGGAAGAGGATTGAGTAGGAGGAGTAGAGGAGGAGGGTGCAGCAGGCCTGCCTGCAAGTAGTGGCGGTGTCACCAACTCCTCTGCAGAGCCACGTATTCCATGCTTGGCAGCCGTCACCAGGTTTACCCAATGCGCAGTGTAGGTGATATACCTAACCTTACCATGCTTTGCAGACCAGGTATCAGTGGTCAGATGGACCCTTGCACCAACACTGTGTGCCAGAGATGCCATTACTTCCATTTGCACAATCGAGTACAGGCTGGGGATTGCCTTTTGTGCAAAGAAATTTCGGCCGGGTACCTTCCACTGCGGTGTCCCAATAGCTACAAATTTTTTGAACGCCTCAGACTCCACCAGCTTGTATGGTAAAAGCTGGCGGGCTAAGAGTTCAGACAAGCCAGCTGTCAGTTGCCGGGCATGGGGGTGACTTTGGGACATTGGCTTCTTACGCTCAAACATGTCCTTGACAGACACCTGACTGTGGGCAGATGAGCAGGGACTGCTCAGGGCGACACACGGAGTGGCGGATGGTTGAGAGGGGGCAAGCAGGGCAGCAGTGGTTGAGGAGCCTGAAGATGCTGGACCAGGAGGGGGATGGCGGCTTTGACTTTGTGTGCTGCTTGTTGATGATGTGTTGATCCCATAGGCGTTTGTGATGTGACATCATGTGCCTTCGCAAATAAGTTGTACCTAGGTGGGTGTTGGACTTCCCACGACTCAGTTTCTTTTCGCACAGGTTGCAAATGGCATCGCTGTTGTCACAGGCAGACACACGAAAAAAAATGCCACACTGCTGAGCTCTGCAATGACGGCATTCTGGTGGTGGTAACAGCATGCGTTTACTGGCGTGCTGTCTGGCTGACCCCTGGTGCCGATGCATGCTGTCTGACTGTGCCACTACCTACTTTCGCCGACCTGGCCCTGCTTCCAACTCCTCTCCTCCTCCTCTCTGTCTCCCCATCTGAACTTTCCTCCTGTTCTTCTTCTCTTATAGCGGGCACCCACGTGACTTCCACGGACGCATCGTCATCATCAACCGCTTCACTTGTATCTTACAACTCAACAAAGGAAGCAGCATCGGATACAACATCATCTTCATCATCAGACTGTACGTTCATGTGTGTAATGCTGCCTGACTGGGACATATCCCTGTTATCTACATCCTCTGGCACTAATGTTTGTGCATCACTCATTTCTTCCAACGGATGTGTAAATAACTCTGCTGATGGATCAAGTGAAGCGGCTGTGGTGCTAGTGTTGGTGGTGGCAGCAGGCGGGCGAGTGGTAACTGAAGAGGTGCCCGAAGCTAAGTTGGAGGAGGATGGTGCGTCTAGGTTCCGAGCGGAAGCTTTAGAAGTTTGGGTGTCCTGTGTTAGCCAGTCAACCATGTCCTCAGAACTTTTCAAGTTCAGGGTACGTTGCCTCTGAAAACTGGGCATTATTCTAGGGCCAAAGGGAACCACAGCACCACGACCACGACGGACCCTGGGGGTGGCCTGCCTCTGCCTGTCATTTTTTTTCCGATTAGTGGTACTATGTGTGCAAGCTACTGTGATACCAGATATGAGTGTCACTGTGCACTGGCAAAAGTTGACAGAGAAGGCGCTGTAGGCCTCACACACACGCCTGTAGGCAGGCAACTGATATTCAATCGATTACAGTCAAAAAAGGGTTCTTTTATGTCACTGTACACTAGGTTGCACCAGATATGAGTGTCACTTTGCACTGGCAAAAGTTGGCAGAGTAGATGCAATAGGCCTCACACACACGCCTGTAGGCAGGCAACTGATATTCAATCGATTACAGTCAAAAAAGTGTTGTTTTATGTCACTGTACACTACGGTTGCACTAGATATGAGTGTCACTGTGCACTGGCAAAAGTTGGCAGAGTAGATGCATTAGGCCTCACACACACGCCTGTAGGCAGGCAACTGATATTCAATCGATAAATCTGACAAAAAAGGGTTGTTTTATTTCACTGTACACTACTGTTGTACCAGATATGAGTGTCACTGTGCACTGGCAAAAGTAGGCAGAGTAGGCGCTGTAGGCCTCACACACACGCTGTAGGCAGGCAACTGATATTCAATCGATTACAGTCAAAAAAGTTTTGTTTTATGTCACTGTACACTACGGTTGCACCAGATATGAGTGTCACTGTGCACTGGCAAAAGTTGGCAGAGTAGGCGCTGTAGGCCTCAAACACACCCCTGTAGGCAGGCAACTGATATTCAATCGATTACAGTAAAAAAAGTGTTGTTTTATGTCACTGAACACTACGGTTGCACCAGATATGAGTGTCACTGTGCATTGGCAAAAGTTGGCAGAGTAGGTGCAATAGGCTTCACACACACGCCTGTAGGCAGGTAACTTTTATTCAATCGATTACAGTCAAAAAAGGGTTCTTAAATGTCACTGTACACTAGGTTGCACCAGATATAAGTGTCACTGTGCACTGGCAAAAGTTGGCAGAGTAGATGCAATAGTCCTCACACACACGCCTGTAGGCAGGCAACTGATATTCAATCGATTACAGTCAAAAAAGTGTTGTTTTATGTCACTGTACACTACGGTTGCACCAGATATGAGTGTCACTGTGCACTGGCAAAAGTTGGCAGAGTAAATGCAATAGGCTTAACACGCACGCCTGTAGGCAGAAAAATGATATTCAATCGATTACAGTCAAAAAAGGGTTCTTAAATGTCACTGTACACTAGGTTGCACCAAATATGAGTGTCACTGTGCACTGGCAAAAAGTTGTCAGAGTAGATGCAATAGGCTTCACACACACGCCTGTAGGCAGGCAACTGATATTCAATGGATTACAGTCAAAAAAGGGTTGTTTTATGTCACTGTACACTATGTTTCACCAGATATGAGTGTCACTGTGCACTGGCAAAAGTTGGCAGAGTAGATGCAATAGGCGTCACACACACGCCTGTAGGCAGGCAACGGATATTCAGTCAATTACAGTCAAAAAAGTGTTGTTTTATTTCACTGAGCACAATAGAAGCTGTTAGGTGTTAGCCTGTCTCACACACACAAGCTGGCAGGCAGGCATATGCAATTAGATTACACAGAAAAAAATTATAAAGTTAAATAAATTATTTTCTAGCTCTAAAAAGGCTTTTTGGGTTGCTGTCCTTGCAGCAGATATCAGATGAGTCCTTCAGGTATGTAGTGGAAGCTAAATACACAACCTGGCTATCTATTACCCTATTAAATCAGCAGCAGCTACAATATATGTCCTCTCTCAACGAATGTAGCTGCAGAATGATTCTAAAATGGAGGCTGTCCTTCAGATGGAAGGCTCTGGAAGGGAGTGTATGCTGTTGATTGGCTGGAATGTGTCTGCTGACTGTGAGGTGCAGGGTCAAATTTTCCTCAATGATAAAGAATAGGGGGCGGACCGAAAAGCGCATGTGTTCGCCGTTTGCTGCAAACGCGAACATGCCAAAATTGCCGCGAATAATCCGCGGGTGAACTGTTCGGGACATCACTAATGAGGACCTGTGTTGCTAACTCCAACCTTCCTCTAGCTAACCTCATAATGGAAACAGTGATGCACACAAAACAGGATAGTAGAAAATAAAAATATGTTGTTTAAAAAGAATATTAAAATAACTAGAAAAAATAATAATATTATATGTTTATTTACAGATTAATATGGCAGATAGTGACAAGAAACAGGAAAATAAAAGACGTCAAACTAGAGAACGTCAAAAAACATGGGCAGAGCATCAGACGCCGGAGCAGAAGGAAATTCGACGACAAAAATAATGCGAAAGACTTGCAAGCAAAAGACTATCAGCTGAGAAACTAAAATCCATCCCTAAGAAGGCAACTAAAAAACAAAAGCATTTAGAAAGTGTTGATGAACAATCAGATAAGATTTCTAATGAGGATTTAGAGACTCATATTGATATACAGTATGTTTTCACAATTGTTCTTTACTTAAATCTTTAGCAGTAGAGGTTCATAATTGTGGTGATATGAATATTGTCTGTCAGTTTTGTGGGGCTTATCATTTTAAGCAGGAAAGACCCAGAGAGGTAAGACTTCCAGAAAGACAACAATTCTCAACATATTTACAAAGCATTATGACTGAGCCTACTTTCCCCAACTACCAAAATTTCTAAACAAACATAAGATCCTATAATAGTGCCATGTCCTTTGCATCTATGGGTGCAACATTAGCTGCTAATGTGCAAGGACATGGCCCTTATTGCTTTAAAGTACAAGGACAAATTTACAATTGTACTTCTCATTTACATCCAGAAGAAGGAGAGCAAATTAAATTTGCTCAACTATATGTCCTAGATACAATGAAAGCTGTTGACCAACGTATGCAGCTTCTAAAAATAAAAAAATGCTTACCCATTGTTTTTATAGAGCTTGATAAAATTATGGATCAAAACCCATACTCTCAAGCCTACAAAAAATTGGCAGAAGTAGAAAAGAACAACAAATTCATGACACATCAATTGCCAATCCCAAAGGTCAATATGGTGCTTAAAAGAGATTGCCATACTGATAAACACCGTTATAACTTGCCAACATCAAATGAGGTTGCAATGGTCTTTCAAAATGACGACGGAGAACCACCATTTCAGAGAGATATTAGAATATATCCCAGAAATGAGGAGCAACCTTTCATTAATATAAGTATCTTAAGTACCAATTTGGATCCAATGACTTATCCCATATGTTTTACACATGGGGAAGCAGGTTGGCAACCCAAATTAACTCTTCAGAGTTACCCATATTCAAAAGTACGTTTGAGAAACAATATTTCCATGCTTAAATTTAAAGTCTCTCAAATTGGCTTTCGAGATGGATTCAATCCCATTTTATGTGGTGGAAAACTGACACAACAATGGATTATTGATTCATATTTGCAAGTTGAGGCAAATAATTTAAACTTCATCAAATATCAACATTAGAACAGTATGGATTATGTCGCTGAGGTTGCTACAACTAGAGAGCTGACAGCTGGCAAAGCCATCATTTTACCTTCTTCTTTCAGGGATCTCCTCGCAATATGCGAGAAAGATACAATGATGCCATGGCTATTGTAACTAAATTTGGCAAACCAGATTTATTTATTACATTTACATGTAATCCACAATGGCCAGAGATTATACACAATCTGCTAATTGGACAAACTGCTTCCGATAGACCAGATTTAGTGGCAAGAGTCTTTAAAATTAAAATAAATTAATTAATATGTGACATAACAATAACTTATAGTAACAATAGAGTAATATACAAGAATAAGGAAATAGAAAAGAAAGAAAAAGGAAAAAGGAGTAAAAGCATAATTAAAGCAAAAAAACGGAAGAAAAAGGAGGACATAACCTCCTTCTAAAAAACAATAGACAGAAGCATTAAGGTAATATATAGTTTAAGAAACATCATAATCAGGAGTGTATACTTTTTTAAAAAATAGCACAGCATTAGCACTATAAATGAATAAGGTAAAGTAGTGACTGGGATAGACTAACAGTCACGAGGTAAAAGGGTAATATAAGAGGAAATAAGCACTAAGTCAAATAGCACAAGCACTTTAAGATAAAATTTTTGAATAACACAACTTGAATTATAATGCACTTTAAGTAATAGAATTCTGAATTAACATAAATCAACAGGATAAAAGATTAACATAAAAGAAATGCAAAGGCACTTAAAACATATACTCCAGAGAAGTGCTGTATGAATAAACAAAACTATACAACAGACAAAAGGATTATAAAACCTTATCTTAATCTTATGTAAATAATGTAATCTTATGTAAACTAAAATCCAGGGTACCTGATAAGGATTTGACTAAGGAAACATAATTAAAATTACACAAATACAATTGAATTTAAAAACCAAATCTTTTATTGACTTGAGCATAATAAAGTAATTAAATAAAAAAGCTGTGATCAAAGCAAAGAATATAATAATAACAAAAATAAAACTTTAATAAACCTCTAATAATTTGCTGGACGTCAAAAAACCCAAAGGATTAAACACCTTGGGCCTCATTCTATTATCGGTCGTAAATCGGCCGTAAGGCTGCGATTCCTTGCGGGGGTTCAGTTAACTCGCGATTCTATTATACGGCCCCGCAAGGATCTCATCTTACGGCCGGCCGCATATCTTGGAACCGGCCGTAAGCTGTGAAATATAAAAACTCAAAAATAAATTCAAGCCTGCACTGTACAGCTCTGTAAATGCTAGGGATCATATTGGGGGACATGAGGATTAAAAGGAACCCACTCTCAAGCTTGCACATCTGCCCAAACCCGAGTTCAAATTAACTGTTTATTTTCCGGCTGCGGCGTGGGTGTGTCTGAGGTGCTCCAAGCACTCTGGACTTTTTACATGGATATTTTACGGATATTAAAAATAAAATATTTTACGGATTTGAGTATAGGATAATTATGTGCTATTTTTTCTAACACCTAAAATCCCTTTATAGTCTTCTCAAAGTGCAGGATGGCTTTATTTGAGCTATTTTATGTGCTTAATTGGTGCTAGCGGGACCTCTTTCCTGCAAGTAAGCTGCGGCTCGCTTTTAGCCTTGCAGAGAGGTTTCCCGGAGCAATTGAATTGCAAATCTCTTGCGGCCGTTTTAGATCAAAGGCTTTCCTCCGGCGCGAGCGGCCGCAAGAGATAGCAAGGCACCGGCCGCAAGCCTGCCGGAATCCCCGGCCGTAAGGGAATAGAATAGCAGAATAGCTTGCGGCCGGTCCTTGCGGCCCCGCAACGGCTGCGGCCGCTAATAGAATGAGGCCCCTTGGGTTTAACATGATTTTTTTAATCGTTGCATTTTTAACAACATTTTAAATGTACAAATAAAGATTGAATTTTTTAAAATTAGTATGTGGCAATAATAATTAAAATAAAGGCTGCATAAAAGGTGTTTCTGTACAACCTTGGTTGGTTGTTCAAAGATTCCTAAATAGAATCCACAGGACAATATTTTGGTACACACTATGGAAACTATTTACCCATCTTCAATTACAACTAAATATGAGATCAGAAGGAGAAAATGAATTCAATGATTGGCTCATTAAAATTGGAGAAGGAAAAACAGAGTGAATACAAAATCTACCTGATGACACTGTCCAGATCCCAGCTCATATGATTTGCAAACAGGATCTCATATCAGCCATATTCCAAACTACAATAAATAACGACTACTATGCAGAGCTTGCCAGCAAAATAATACTAACATGCAAAAATAAGGATGCATTACTCCTCAATAATGAAATATTAAAAAAAAAAAATACACCACAAAAAAATTATCACACTGCTGATTCTGTACTCGGTGATGATAAAGAAAGACAGACAAACTTTTCAACTGAATTTATTAACTCATTAACTCCCTCTTGAATGCCACCACATATTTTGCAGCTAAAGAAAGTTGCAATTGTCATATTACTGCGAAATATGAACCCAACAAAAAGGCCCTTTATAAAGGGACCAGATTAATTAAATAAGAATTAAAGGACTATTTCATACATGCTAAAATTCTAACTGGTACCCATAAAGGAGAGAGAGTTTTCATACCAAGAATAGATTTGGCACCATGTGAAAGTAGCCTTCCTTTTGTACTTCAAAGGAGACAATTTCCCATCATCATGGCATTTACCATGACCATTAATAAACCACAAAGGCAAACTTTCAAATCTGTTGGTATCTTTTTAGAAGAACCAGTATTTGCATATGGCCAGCTGTATGTTGCATTCTCAAGATGCAAGAATCCAGAAGCTATTAAAGTTTACATTGAAAACAACGAAAGTCAAAGTGTTTTATTAGATGATGGACGCATTTTTACAAAAAAACATTGTCTACTATGAAGTATTATAACTTTATTTCAACAACATATAACAATACAAGACATGGCAGAGACCTAAGAAAAAACAACAATTAACATAGAGAACAGTGGTTACACCCCGCGGACGAACTTTAATGTCTGGCATTCTCTTTTTAGAGTACCACAATTTCACATAGGAATCTCTATGTGCCATTTTTGAAAATGAACAACGAAATGTCAACCATATAAAAATCTGCAAGAACAAAATAACAAATTATAATTTTCTGCAAGTAGCCTTTTACCATGATTAGCCCCACAAAACACTTTGCTTGCATTTTACTACTATCATAGTTTAAATGTTAAATCATTATGTTACTGTTTATAATGTTACTATTTTTTGGAAAAAAAGGCCAAAGTTTTTTAATTGCATATATTTCAAAGTTCATGTTAAGAGGAGGAGGAGCTTTTGTTATACAATTTAAATATATCATTCAATGCAAAATATTAATCCAGGAAGTAATCCGATCGCCAATAATGGTGTCAGAAAGGAATTAATTTTTTTCCCCCTTTGATACAATTTGCTAAGTTTCAAGTGGGTATTTTACTGTTTGCCTTCCTCTGGATTCAATAAATATTTGCCATAATAATAAACGCTGTTAAAACTTACCAACATCAAATGAGGTTGCAATTGTCTTTCAAAATGATGAGGGAGAACCACCATTTCAGAGGGATATTAGAATAAATCCCAGAAATGAGGAGCAACCTTACATCAGCATAAGTATTTTAAGAACTAATTTTGATGCAATGACATATCCAATTTTTTTCCCCAATGGGGAAGCCAGATGGCAACCCAAATTAACACTTGACAGTTACACAAATGTTAACGTACGTGTCAGAAATAATATTTCCATGCTTGAATTTAAAGTGGATCAAACTGCCATTCGAGATGGATTTAAACCCGTTTTATGTGGTGGAAAACTGACACAACAATGGATCATTGATTCATATTTGCAAGTTGAGGAAAATAATTTAAATTTCATAAAATATCAACAAGATAAAATATGTGTAGAACAGTATTGTGGACTGATGGATTATGTCGCTGTGGTAGCTACAAACAGAGAGCTGCCAGCTGGCAAAGCCATCATTTTACCTTCTTTCCAAGGATCTCCTTGCAATATGCGAGAAAGATACAATGATGCCATGGCTATTGTAACTAAATTTGAAAAAACAGATTTATTTTTTACATTTACATGTAATCCACAATGACTAGAGATGCACGGAATCTGCTAATCTGCTTCCGATAGAACAGATTTAGTGGCAAAAGTCTTCAAAATCACATTAACTGAATTAATATCTGACATAACCATAAGTAAGTTATTTGGCAAATGTCTGGCTTATGTTTATACCATATAATTTTTTTTAAAAAGGCCTTCCACATGCACATATTCTTATAATCCTTCAAGAGAAAAATACATTGGATTCTGATGATAAAGTGGATTCAGTGATTATTGCTGAACTACCAGATCCAGAAATACATGGTAGACTATATGAGATTGTAACTCATATCATGATTCATGGCCATGTAGTTATATTAATTCACAATCACCATGTATGTAAAAAAAAATGCACTAAAGAATTTCTGAAAGATTATAGAGACAAAACATATGCTAATTGTGATGGCTATCCATTATATAAAAGAAGAGAATGACAAAATGAGATTATTCATGGAAAAAAGTTGATAACAGATATGTGGTGCCATACAATCCACGTTTGCTCATGAAGTATAATGCACACATTAATAGGGAAGCTGGCACTTCTATAAAATCCATTAAATATGTCTACAAATTGTGACAGATTCACTGCCACTCTCAGGATCCGTGCCTTGTTTTCCAGCACCCCAATTGACTCTGGAGCCTTTTGTATGGTTTAACAGATCTTGCGGTTTATTTGTCAGCATAAAAGAAAATAATCAAAACAGAAAATAAATCCTAGCTTCTCTTTGAAGCCCTACCTACACTTTTATCTGCAGTTCCCTTACTGCTCTACTGTAATTCATAATACAGTCCAAAATACAGGCCTGAACACTTGCCTGTTTTAGAGTCCACTCCCTTCAGGATCTGCACTCCATCTGCAGAGGAGCTTTGTCTCTTTGACTTCTCCGGTCACCCTGGACACTCTTCTCAATGTCTCTCAACTGCGCTGGCTGTACACTTCCGGGCAGCCAGACTGGCTTTCTAGGGCTTACGGACCACTCTCTCGCCACACAGAGCTATCTTGGGCTTCCTTTGCCTCTTCACAGGCTCCAAACTTCCAAACAATTCTCCAACTGGAGGTAGAAGCAGGCCCTGATTGCAGTCACACACCTTCCTTTTGAGCAGGTTTTTAACTCTCTCACTCCTGGGGAGAAGTCTTGAAGAGCTCTCTTCTGATCCCTGGTGACACTTCACCACATAATATATTTACAAAGGCTATGACGCATCTACTGTAGTGGTCAAATGTGCAGAAAAATTATTAAGAGTTATTAAATGATGAACTTGCATCTCATGTAGATGCTTGCTATGTAAGTGCGCCAGAAGCAATGTGGCGTCTTCTAAAATTTGAAATGCATGATAGCTCACATGGAGTATATTGATTAGCTGTACATTTGCCCCAAAGACACTCAGCATCGCCAAACTACGCTAAGTGCGTGGTTTCAATTAAATTGTACTGACTTGGAGGCAAAGGAATTGTTATATATTGACATTCCATATCATTATGTTTTTGTTAATGTATTATGGTGAAAAAGAAAAAACAGTGGAAATAAAATGATATCTAAAATGTACTCTGTAAGTCCAAGAGACCGTGAACATTTCTGCTTACAAATTTTCCTGATGCACAAAATTTTGAACAGTTGAGAACTGTTAATGACACAGTTTATAATACATTTCACCTAGCTGTGCGACACAGAAACTTCCTGGCTGATGATACAGAGTGGGAAAGATATCTACTGTAGAAGAAGCAGCACTGTGTCAAATGCCACGGCATAAGAGAGAACAATTTGCATACATTTGCATCTTCTCAAATGCTCCAAATGCATTAGCTTTGTGGGACAAATTTAAAACAAATTTGTTGGAAGACTTTTAGCAACGAAACAATGAGCCAATTGCAGAATTAAAAGCATTAATTGAAATTCAAGAGGTCTTTCTCTCTCATAGATTAAATTGTGTACATTTTAATCTGCCAGAACCAGGACTCATAGATGAAATAAACTTTGAAGACTATGACACTGAGCTTCAAAACCAAATAACAGAAGAAAAACTTGCAGCTTTAAATACATTACAACTGCAAGCATTTAATGCCATAATAAAAAGTGCTCCAGAGGATGACTAGCTCAAAGAGTGTTATTTCTATTTAGATGGACCTGGTGGATCTGGAATAACTTATCTATATAATTTATTGATCAGTTTCATTTGTGCACAAGGTGAAATAAGACTGCCATTTGCAACAACTGGAATTGACACACTTTTGTTAGAAGGTGGAAGAACTATGCATAGTTGATTTAAACTGTCAGTTCCTATTCATGGTCAGATATTCAAATTACATTTTTACAAGCAAAACAATGATGTCATGCCATGCGCTACAATGTATTGACCGCTTGTTGCATGAAGTCCTGGATAATGATTTGCCTTTTGTTGGAAAGGTAATGTTGTTAGGTGGAGATTTTAGGTAAACATTATCTGTTGTTGTCCATGTATAAAGTCAAGTACACTATGGAAACTCTTTGCTCACCTCAAATTAAAACAAAATATGAGACCAAAGGACAAAAGGAATTCAATGAGTGGCTCATCAAAATTTCAGAAGGAAAAAAAGAACAAATTCATAATTTACATGGAAATTCCATTGAAAATGATTTGCAAACAGGACATTATAACGGCTATATTCCAAAATATAATAACTAACGAAGATTATGCAGAGCTTGCAACCAAAGTAATATTATCATCCAAAAATAAAGATGCATTGCTTCTGATTAATGAAATATTAAAATTAATATATGCACCACAAAAAATGACCACAGTGCTTATTGTGTGCTTGTGATGACAAAGAAACTCAGACAAACTTTTCAACTGAATGTATTAATTCATTAACTCCATCTGGAATGACACCACATATTTTGCAGCTAAAAATATGAACCCAAAAAAGGACTATGTAATGGGACCAGATTAATTGTTCAAGAATTAAAAGACCATTTCATAAATGCAGAAATTCTCAATGGTACCCATAAAGGTGAAAGAGTTTACCTACCAAGAATAGATTTGCCACCAAGTGAAAGTAGCTTGCCTTTTGTACTTCAAAGAAGACAATTTCCCATCATCATGGCATTTGCCATGACCATTAATAAATCACAAGGACAACATTTTAAATCCGTTGGAATCTTTTTAGAAGAACCAGTATTTGCACATGGACAACTGTGTGTTGCATTTTCAAGATGCAAGATGGAAGAATCCAGAGGAAATTAAAGTTTATATTGAAAAAAAAATTCAGCGTGATTTACTAGATGATGGCCGAATTTTTTGAAAAAACATTGTCTACTATGAAGTACTATAAATTAGATTAGAAAAAAGAATAACAACACAACTGATCTACAAATAACCCAATTAAAAAAGGAAGAGTGCTCTTATATCTAGGACAAATTCACAAAAAATACCACAACGCATATAGAGAACAGTGGCTTTATTTCTAGGATGCAATTTTTGTCACTCTGGCTCTTTTTAGAGTACCACTATTTTGCTGGTACTCTAAAAAGGTGTGGACTCTAAAAGGAAACTCTATAAAATGACAAAAAACATAGAGAATAGTGATTATACCCCGTAGACGAACTTTGATAGTGGTACTTTAGAGGACCACTATTTCATATAGGAAACTTTATGTGCCATTTTCAAGAACTACAAGAATAACAACAAAAAGTGAACAAAAAAAACCCAACAACAATAAACAGTGATTATATCCCATAGACAAAATTACAAGTCTGCTGGGAACTACTTCGACATAAAAAACTAAAAAAAAATATTGGAATGTCTTGGAAGTAACTTTTGCCAGGATTGGTCCCACAAAACAGTTACCTTGCATTTTCTTAAATTTCCTATTTCAATTTTAATACATTAAGTTCATGTTTGGTAATGTTAAAATTCTATTTCCAAGGACTGAAAAGTTGTTTCATTGTAAGTAATTAAGGGTTCATGTTAGTAGGAGGATGATCATTTGTTGTAAAATGTTAATTACGAGTTTTAATCCAGGGAATAATCCGATTGCCAGTTAATGGGGTCACAAAGCTATTCATTTTTTTTACCACTTTGAAACAATTGACCAAGTTTCACTGTTTTTTTGGGGGGGGGTTTGCCTTCCTCTGGATTCAATATTTAACATCACTGTATTTTTTGACTATTTTAGTTTACATTTTATTACATTATTACATTACATTAATGTTTGCATTGGTAACATTGTATTTTACAATGTTTTAAAAGTTGTTTTATTGGATGTAGAGATGTCGCGGACAGTTCGCCCGCGGACTATTCGCAGCGATTTTGGCATGTTCGCGTTTGCAGCGGACGGCGAACACATGCGCTTTTCGGTTCGCCCCTATACTTTATCATTGAGGAAACTTTGACCCTGCACCTCACACTCAGCAGACACATTCCAGCCAATCAGCAGCATACACTCCCTTCCAGAGCCTTCCATCTGAAGGACAGCATACATTTTAGAATCATTCTGAAGCTGCATTCGTTGTGAGAGGACAGATAGTGTAGCTGCTGGAGCTTGTTGTCACCTTTCGGGGACCCTTGGTGGCTGGGTGGTGGAAGAGACCTTCAATGACATCAGTGAGGACAAGGAACGGGACATGGCTAGCTTGGTATCCAACCTTGTGCAAATGGGGAGTTTGTGGTTGTGCAAAGGGACTGTTTGTGGTTGTTTGCAGTACATTAAACGGGGAGAATGGTCTGTTACTGTGAAGCGGGTGTAACCCTTACACTACCTGGTCGATACAACATCATACGTGATGTTTTAAAGCATGTTATGTCAAACAATTTAGGAATGTTAGGGGATTTATTCCCTTTATGGCTTAAAACCAGACTCTGCATCAACTATGTAATTTTCCGTGGGAGTTTTGCCATGGATCCCCCTCCGGCATGCCACAGTCCAGGTGTTAGTCCCCTTGAAACAACTTTCCCATCACTATTGTGGCCAGAAAGAGTCCCTGTGAGTTTTGAAATTCGCCTGCCCATTGAAGTCTATGGCGGTTCGCCGGTTTCACCCGTTTGCGAACATTTGATGGAAGGTCGCGTCCACTGTTCGCGAACCGAAAATTTGATGTTCACGACATCACTAATTGGATGTTATTAAGGGTTTATGTCAGTAGGAGCAAAATCATTTGTTCAAAATGTAAATGTATAATTAAATAGAGAGGATTCATCTGGGGAGTAATTTGATCCCCAGTTACTGGGGTCAGGAAGGAATTAATTTTTTTCCCCTTTAATACAATTGGCAACGTTTAAATAGTTTTTTTTTTACTGTTTGCCTTCCTCTGGATTCAATACCTAAGTGCTTTACCAGTAGTTCAACTACAAGTTGCATGTTAAGAAGCATTCTGTAATGGTTTAAAATACTCATTTATACAAAGCTGACCTATTGTTATGTTACTCATGCATAGCTCAGAATTAAAAATGTTAGAATTGTTAAAAATAATTGGTTGACCACTGTTTCCAATATAAGTTGCATATTACAAAGCTTTATGTAATGGTTCACAATACATATTCATACAAATGTAATCCATTGTTATATTATTACTGCATACATGACGATTTAAAAGTTGTTGAAATACGTTAAATGTTGAATGTTAAAAAAATAAAAAACTTTAGATAACAAAAAGGGTAAGAGTGTCAGAGATTCACATTGTGTAGAAAACAGCATTCCCATCTTTAAAATGTTATTGACCGTCATTTTTTGACAGGCAAGTCGCTAGTGATATATAAAAATAAAATGCTGCATGAATTGCTTCTAGGAAGGCAATAAAAACCAATTTGTAGTAAACTTATATTATTCTTGTATATGTATTTTGAATGCCTGTTCACAGTGAGTATTCAAAATAGAAAACATTTTCTCATAACTAGTTGGTTTTTACTTTGTTTCACACAATGGCTTAGAATTATTCAGCAATATGCATTATTTATTATAAAATGTGATAGTTAATGCCATTTTTCCAACAAAGTTGGATATGTAAATCTTATTTGCAGAGATCATATTTTTTTTTATTATTTTTACCTTCATAACAAAACTTGCAGATATATTTGATTGTTTAATTTTCTCTCAACTGCTCCTTCTACAAATGTGTGTACCTGCGGACCTTATTCTCTATGTATAATGAACCTGAAAGAGTAATTTTTATCCATCCCCAGCAGGTAAGGCTTACACTATAACTTATCACTATCATGTATATACTTTAAAGGTTTTTCTTTTGATTCTGTATCTTTTGGACTACTTTTAGAGTGCATCATACACATCTCCTGTATTCCCTCTCTTTTAACTTCCTCAGTATTCCTCAGTCTGCCATCTAATTTTTTTGGGAGTCATATTCCTTCTTTCAAAGTTCTGTTGGATAGTGGAAAGAGGTGGGATGAGGTAAAGGGATTAAAAGCAAAAATGATAGTCGATCTTCACTTTAATTCCTTTAAAGAGAGAGGTAAGAAAGGTACCATGCAAATCACACGTGCAACCAACCTATATACTACACTTGCTGCCTTTCTATATCTTGTGACAAATTACGATTCTCATCTCTATTGCCCCTGTATTTAATTTTTTTTCTTCCAATTTTACTTAAAATGGTTGCCAGTTCTAAACACACATATTACTCAAAAAAATTAAACAAAATAATAGGCCTAGCTCTAAGCACTACCTTACTTTTAGATACATCCCTCTCTAACCAGCTTCACTCCTAGCTAATCCTGGGAGGAAATACAAAATAAACAGTTCAATACTTTATAGAAAGCTACTGGCTTGTTACCCTTAAGTCCAGACTTTTATTCTCTTCCGTAGAGGCTATGCTTTAATTGCTCCACACTTCAGTCTCTTTATGTTTGTCTTTCTCCAGCTTCAGACAGATTCTCTTAGCACCTCTCACAAAAAGCGTAAACTCTGGAGAGTCTGTATTAGCAAAATTTCCTCAATTTGCTCTTTCACAGTCTGTACAAGGCTGCAACCCTCAATGAGGCCTTCTCTAACTGTTAGCAACTGTCCGTAAAGCCACTTTATTGTAATGTTAGCCCCACTCTGCATGATGCAATCTTGCAGTCCCTTAACCAATTACACCCATCTCTCAGCTTCTGTGTTATGTTCAGCTATGAACGGGTGAATCTGACTAACTTCTCCAGGAGTTAAGTACTTCAGACCAGTGACATAAAGTAAAAGCCAAGTTGACATTTCATGTAATTCTGATCAGAAAGAGTAATTACTCAAATATGAACATGATTCTACCAATAGCCCTATTAAATCAAATCAGAACTTGCAGTTCCATCAGACCTTGACCTTTTTGACAAAATTAAAGTGAATGAGAGAATATGGTGGCAGCTATAGATTAAGAAGGATGTTAGCAACAGTTTTAAGTACACACAATACAAAACTAGAATTATTTACCTTCTAATGAAACATTCAACAACATCCCATCACAAGGGCATACAAAAAATATTTTAAAGCTATATAACTAATTATCAAGAAAGTAATCAGTCATCTCAAGATATGTAGACCCATTGTTTGTGGTGGTTTCATATGTTTATACTACTATCTAAGGTTTGGGTTTCTGTCCTCACTCAGCTAACAATGTTTTTTAAAGGAAGGATTTTCTCCACCTGTTTAAGCAACCTTATTGGCATTATAACAAATAAGACTCTAAATAAGCTATATTGCACATTAATTACTCATACATGTTAATTAGTAAGGTCTTCACTAAAGGAAGCAAGTATCAGAATTATACATACAAAATGGTCCCAAAACTATACACAGCATCTATAACATATCCTAAATTTATGGATCCTCACCCATTACATACTTAACTCCTTTCCACCAGGTTTGACTTTGGGACACCGCTCTCATACTCTGATACTCACATTACTGTTATTTGTGATGTTTTGTTTTAAGTTGCATTGTATAAATTACATAATGCAGTGCTACATGGAGAGTAATCAGATATATAATGGCATAAAACAAATAATTAAGAAAATATAATTTGGCACTTGTCCTCTGTGATAAAACAAGTTTGATATGATCATGGTTAATTACATTTTGTCACTTAGATTTTTTTTAAATGCTGCCATCATTCCTTCATCTTAAGTTATTATTATTATTATTATTATTATTATTAACTTGTATTTGTAATGCGCCAACATATCCTGTAGCGCTATACAGGGGATCAGAACAGGGAAAAATTCAATATTAACAAGTGGAGGGCCCTATTTTGAGCTTAGAATCATATGTAGAAAGTGTTTTCTTTCCAAAGCACCCTACAAGATTGGAAATGTGCTACTTACAATCTAAATGGTATGGAAGAGGCAGAAACCTGGGCAAGAATAAACAGGTAAGGAATTGCAAAGGTCAGGAAGGAAATGGGTTAGGAAGGAAGCAAAAGTTTGCTTAGGTAAGAAGGTGTGCAGTTTTGAGATGGACCACTTTAGTGTTTAATACGTTATCTGCCACTAGTGGGCAGATAATATAACCTGCAAATGGGAAAGTCAGGTGATCTGAAAGTTATAAAGCTGCAGCAATTTGGGGTGGGTGTATATATGTGAGAGAGGGTGGGAGGGAATTGGGTCTAGGAGTGTGGAGTAGGTGATGTGCCTGAGTCCTGGGTCAATAAAGTAAAATAAATGATGTTTATATATATATATATGCCTGTAACTATAATGCTGTTTATCCCACCCCCATAATATCATAGTCCTGCTCAAATGGATGTTACACTCTGTAGTCCCACCCCCACCACATCATAGACCTGCCCCAACAACATCAGCCAGGGGAGTGGAGTTAAAGGGGAAAGAAGAGGAGAGCAAAGACAGAAAAGGAGAGAAAGAAAAGGGAGAGGAGAGAGAGAAGGAGAGCAAACACAGAAATGAAAGAGAGAAAGGAGATGATAGACTAAAGGAGAGAGAAGGAGAGAAAAGACGTGGGCGGGTCTGAAGTGCTCCAAGCACTCTGGACTTTTTACATGGATATTTTACGGATATTAAAAATAAAATATTTTACGGATTTGAGTATAGGATAATTATGTGCTATTTTTTCTAACACCTAAAATCCCTCTATAGTCTTCTCAAAGTGCAGGATGGCTTTATTTGAGCTATTTTATGTGCTTAATTGGTGCTAGCGGGACCTCTTTCCTGCAAGTAAGCTGCGGCTCGCTTTTAGCCTTGCAGAGAGGTTTCACGGAGCAATTGAATTGCAAATAGGAATTTCTTACGGCCGAAACTCTTGCGGACGTTTTAGATCAAAGGCTTTCCTCTGGCGCGAGCGGCCGCAAGAGATAGCAAGGCACCGGCCGCAAGCCTGCCAGAGCCCCCGGCCGTAAGGGAATAGAATAGCCGAATAGCTTGCGGCCGGTCCTTGCGGCCCTGCAACGGCTGCGGCCGCTAATAGAATGAGGCCCTATTTATTTATTACATTTGACATATAATATAAAATGTTATGACATGGATAAACTGAATAACAACTGTGATTCGGCCAATTGAATAGGGCTCTATATAAGCACATGGCATATTTTTTTTACAGAAGGTTTTAGTTAGTGAACTTCTATCCAAAAGCAAGGTCTTTACTAACTAAAAACTTCTGTAAAAAATATGCTATGTGCTTATATAGAACACTTTAGAATTTGCGGAATTGCAATTTAATAAGGCTGATAGAGCCCGGGTTCAATTGGCCGAATCGCAATTTAATAAGGCTGTTCATTTGTGAAGAGAGCAGAGTTAAGAGGAGATCAAACTTATTGACGTCATCTGGAAAGGCAATCATTTCTATATGATAAAGAGAAAAAGCAAATATTAATATTATCAAAGCATCTGTTCAAGTTGCTTGAGCCTAAAATAACAACTAAGAAGCCAAAAAGTGTCTAAAATATATATTTTTCAACAAATTATCAGCCTTATTAAATTGCGATTCTGCAAATTGAGAAGGGCTCTATATAAGCACAGAGCATATTTTTTTACAGAAGTTTTTAGTTAGTGAAGACCTTGCTTTTGGATAGGAGTTCACTAACTAAAAACTGTAAAAAAAAATATGCTCTGTGCTTAAATAAAGCCTTTTTCAATTTGCTGAATCGCAATTTTAATAAGGCTGTATGTGTCTAAATTACACTTATTGCCTGAATTGATTAAACATATCATTATAGACAGGGCCGAATTTACCTTTTTGAAGCCCCTAGGAAGTGAACTCTAAGATGACCCTGGAAGCATGTAACATGTTTTGCTTTTTGGATGTGACATCTATAATTTTATATTTACAGTGATTCTGCAAGCAGTCAATATAAAACATGTAACATCAAAGCATTAAGAGAGGGGAATAATTATTAATACCTTTTTTATGTAAAGTGCCAACATATTCCCTAGCTCTAAACAATATTAGTGCAATGCAAAAAAATTGAAGGCCCTTTCAGCTTAAAATCACACATACACAGTGCTTTCCCTAGCACCTAGCAAGATAGAAAACTTGCATATTTACAAACTAAAAGGAATAGAGATTTCATCCTTCACCTTTAAGAAATGTGCTTACTTGCTTTCTTTAAGCACTTTCTAATAAGAATGTGTTTTTTTTTAAATACACTTTATGGTGGTCTTAATTTTTTTAGTAAACTGTTTTAATCCAAATAAGCTAAATTACTGCTTTTATGTAAGATTAACAACTTTATCAAAATTTTTAACATATGCAATGCATAGGAACCGTCCAAAACATGACATTTCTCCATTTTATTTAAAAATCTAAACAAATTTGTGAAAGTGGAGAAAAAGCTAAGGCAATGCTGATGCTTACTGGTGATTTTGATAAAGTTTCTAACACCAAAAATATCCTGACTAAAATATCCTGACTACTAAACAAGTCCATCTAGGTTTTCTCCCAAACTTGTGGTAACTTGCATAATCTAACAGCCTTATTAAATTGCCATTCGGTAAATTTAAAAGGGCTCTATTTAAGCACACAGCCTATTTTATTTACAGAAGTTTTTAGTTAGTGAAGACCTTGCTTTTGGATAGAAGTTCACTAACTAAAAACCTCTGTAAAAAAAATAGGCTGTGTGCTTAAATAGAGCCCTTTTAAATTTACCGAATGGAAATTTAATAAGGCTGTAAGTGTTTTAGTTGTAGCCTCTGAGTGAATCTAGGGGGAAGAAAACCAGAAGCCTCACAAACTACACAAGTGCTTGACAGAGGATGATCATGTACATTTATGAACTGATATGCGGCTACATACAAATGTGTGTTGAACATTTTGTAGTGATGAGTAGTGATGCATGTTAATTTTTTTCAGTTATGCACAAAAGTATTCAAATTACAGCTGTGAAACAAAGAGCACAATGGTCGAATGCTGATGTGAATTTTGGCTCAATGATTCATGCCTACCTGTGCCCTCCACCATCCTATACAACAAAAGCCACATAGTGTTCAGTACAAAACCACTTGTTGCTAACCCCTAGCATCATAAGTTGTTTAGATTATAAATAAAAGGCTTGGCTGCACCTACCAAGAGTGTACATGCTGCACATCAATATCACATTACAATCAGCAAGCATGCCAATGTACCAGCAGTTATTGTCCGTATGTCGGTGAATAGAGGGCAACTCATTAAGTACTACATGACCCAGTCATGATCCATTTAGGCTTTGATGGAAATAATGGACACGATGACTGAATGGGAGAAACACGGGCCACAGCTTTTATTAATAAACAATTAAATAACGTAAGCATAACTTTATGTATATAAATACTGTAATACTTTTCAGGGGGAGGAGCCCAGCCACGGACAGTGACCTCACGCCTTGGGCCCTGCCCAAAGCCCCAATGCTTATAGTAAGCACGCCCTGTGAGGTAGGGCCAACGCCCACTTAGGCCAGTGGGCCAGGCAACTCACCTCCCGCCAAACCAAAACCTAGCAAAATATACAACACAATGCCACTTCTCCGCTAAGTACTTGAATAAAACTCTTCTTCATATATATATATATATTACATATATTAATATTATTATATATATATATATATATATATATATTTTTTTATATAAACATTAACACTTTTAACACTCAATCAAAATGACAGGGTGGGTGGGTGGGATTTCAGGCTGGAGACCGCAGTGCTCTGCCCGAAAGCACGAAACACGGGCAGAAAACCCTCTCCCGATGCTCCTGATTAGTTGACAGCCTCACCGGCTCCACTGGGTCACGCGATGCTACGTGCTGACTCAGGGAGCCTGTGCAGCCTCCGCGTCAACCATTACCCAGGCATGATCCATTTAGGCTTTGATGGAAATTAATAAATAATATTTATTAATAAACAATTATATAATGTAAACATAACTTTATGTATATAAATACTGTAATACTTTTCAGGGGGAGGAGCCCGGCCACAGACAGTGACCTCACGCCTTGGGCCCTGCCCAAAGCCCCAATGCTTATATTAAGCACACCCTGTGAGGTAGGGCCAATGCCCACTTAGGCCAGTGGGCCGGGCAACTAACCTCCCGCCACAGAGCGAGCGAGGGACGCCTCCACGATCCCCCCTGCTGTCCATTAAAGCCAAGGCATGCACAGCGGTCTCCCTGAATTCCAGCATCAGTAATTCCAGCCCGATTTCAGAAAGATGTACTTTGTCCTTGCCGAAGAACTCGTCGGCACCGACCGGTTTAAACTCCTTGTATCGGATGGCGACCAACCCCAACTTCCTAACCAAACTTTCCAGCTGTTGGTTAATCTTCTGCCGCTATCTGTCCAGCCCGACGGGGTCCCCAGCGTTCCACCAGGATTATCTTTTTATAATCTCAGATCATATCAGAAACGTCCCGGGAACTTCTTCATCCAGCTTTCCACGTCCCTCTTCATGACTTTCAGCATCCTTCGCATTGGAACCGTTCCCAAATCATTACCGCCGGCGTGTATCAATATTACACTAGGTTGACCGTAACACTGGGCGTACGTATCCAGAAGCCCATCCACCTGCGCCCTCCGCAGGCCTCGAATCCTGCAACACCGCAAGTGCAAACCCAGTTATGTCTTTCCTTCTGTAACTGCAGCTAACCTGTGGGCCCAGTACACGTACGAATGGCCCACGATCCACAGTTGCCTCTGACTACCTGAAAGCAGAAAGCACCTTTTAGCACCCTTTCAAATTGGTACCGGGATAACGCCGTTCCATCGGCATGAACCAGCAGCGAACACCGCCCCGCCGGTCGCTGGGTAAGATACTCCTCCACACATACATAGGGGCAACACTCCGTACCAACCCAGTGCAGAACAACCTCTTTTCCTTTTCCCATCTGGTCGGTCTTAGACCTCTGTAACCATATCACTACCGTGCCCTCCCTCAGGCAGGTATCCACCAACTGCAATCCCCCGGAACCGTGTCTACTGTTCGCGACTAACTCCCCTATACGAAACGCTCCGAAGAACGACAGGGAAAAAGCTGTACAGAAAAGCAGAGATTCAAAGGGGGTTCTGCAGATCACCAACAACACCTGAGCCGTCTCAGTAACAAGGAAAAAGTAATCGTCCGCCTGGTATCCGGCCTGTGATCCCCTTTGAACATGCCGCACACCACCTTGAGCACTAGAAACTCCTTTGTAAGGTCCCTCTGCCCTGCCAGCTTAAACATGAAAGCCAGCACCGTGACCTGTCTCCCTACTACGGCTCTTGTTTCACCTTCCTTGGCGCACCGCAGCAGGTACCAAAGCAAGATCCCTAAGGTCTTATCTTCCGACGTAGTATCACCGGCCTTTGGAACTAGGCCATTCCATTTTGCCCAAACGCGTCTGTACGCGGCCCATGTTTCCTGGGGCAACAGACTGTCTGACAAGTCTCGTCACCTGGCAGCTCCAAGCTCCCAGAGCTCCGTGGGAATGCATTCCCCCAGTACGTTCGCCTGCGTTGCCAGTGCCCTGAACCGCTCTTCCTGAAATCGAGAAAGGGCGTCAGCAATGCCATTCCCTAGCCCCGGTACGTGCCTCTCCTTGAACCATATGTTCAGGTGGAGGCAGCATAGCACAAGTTGACGAAGTAATCGTACTACCGGTATGGACGTTGCCGTGATGTTGATTACGGCTTCCATCACCCCCATATTATCTGTGTGGAATAAAACTCGCCGATCCCGGAACGCCGTGCCCCAGATGTGTACTGCTGCCACAATGGGAAATAACTTGAGGAATGCCAGATCCTTTGTAAGACCTGCCACCACCCATTCCTCCGGCCATGCTGCGGCGCACCATCTCCCCAGGAAATATACAGTACGCCGCAACAGTCAGACCCCGATGCACCGGTGTAAAGTTCTAACTCAGCACTGGTGGCGCTCTTCTTTTGAAGAAGCGCAATGCCATTAAACTCGGCCAGGAAAACCGACCATACCCTTGCATCGTCCCGCATGGCCCTTGAGACTTTGATAAAATGATGTGGCTTTAAGATGCCTGAGGTAGCGAGCGACATTCTCCTGCAGAATATCCTCCCCATGGGGATAATCCTGCAGGCGAAGTTCATCTTCCCTATGATGGATTGCAACCGTTGCAGGGACACCCTATGTGCACCTTCCAAAGCACCGAGCTCACATGTCCACCACTTTTTCCCAGGGAAGACTGCGTTTCATTGTCATGGAATCGATCCAAATCCCCAGGAAGGTCAACTTTGTAGTGGGGCCCTCGGTTTTGTTATGGGCCAGCGGTACTCCAAAATCTTGACAGATTCCGGTGAACACCTCCAGCATGAAGCGGCAAGAATCTTGCCTGGCCGCACCGACGAACAGGAAGTCATCGAGGTAGTGCGTAATGCTCCTATACCCCGCTTCCGAGCGCGCAACCCATTGTAAGAATTTGCTGAACGCCTCGAAGTAAGCACACGATATTGAGCCCCCAATGGGTAGGCATAGGTTGATGGAATAACTGCCATCGACAAAACAACCCAGGAGCCGGTGATTCGACGGTTGAACCGGCAATATCCTAAACACTGCTTCGATGTCCACCTTCGCCAGAAGCGCGGTGGCGCCTGCCAGCCTGACCATCTCAGCAGCTCGATCCAAGGATTCGTAAGACACAGTTGACTGGTCTTTAAAGATCCCATCATTTATCGACCGCCCCCTGGGATAGGAAAGGTGTTGGATCAACCTAATTTTCCCCTTCTCCTTCTTAGGGAGGACGCCGAGAGGGGAAACGACCAAATCCTGAATAGGAGGGGAAGCAAATTGCCTGCCATCCTACCCAGTTGGACCTCAGTCTGAACCTTTTTAGCCGCTACCCCGGAAATTCCCTCACTGACCGCAACTTTGGTCCCATGAGACCCTGTAACTCTATGTCGCATGGGATGCGAAAGCCCTCCCGGAAACCCGTTACCAGGAGGCGAGCGGCGGTGTAGTTGCCCGGCACTCTACCGTAGCGTCTTAGCCACGGCAGCATGGCGGGGAGGCGTATGGGTGTCTTGCCCTTTTGCAGGGGCTCTCCTGATCTGCCCCCCTCCTTGGCTCTGACACATCTAGCGTGGAGGTGCTCCCCCCCACAGGTAGAACATGCGTTCTTGAACCTGCAATTCCGGGCCCATCTACAGACCCCCTCATTGTATGCAAAACAGGTCTTAAGACCCGTGCCCGTGGCGGGGGTGGGCCCTTGCCTCCACCGGACCAGCTATGAAAGGGCTGCATGACTCGCATTGGTGTCATAATATTCAACTAGTACGCCACCGCTTTGTCACTCCACGCCATGATTGGCCTGGATGCCAAGTAATGGCGTAATTTCTCGTTGTACCGCCACCACGCCATGCCCCCATAAACCTTGTGGGCATTGCGAATTTCATCTATGTAAACAAACAACCCCAAACTTTGTTCGGGATGTCGCTCACATAAAACACAGGCCATGATGGAGAAGGCTTGAAGCCATGTATCGAACGTCCTGGGCAGCCGCCTAAAGGACTTACGACGGTCGTCTGCCTTCCGGGGGCTCCTCTCCCCCTCGTCCAGTTATCTGGACATGGGGAGAAGAGAGAACCATTCCAAAAACTCCCTCCTCCAAATTTTTTCCTTAACCTCCTGGGGAAGATGCGCTCCCAAGTTATCCAACCAGGACAAGACAATAGGTCTCATAGCTGCATCGGTAACCCCTGCATTGGTACTGCCTACTAGCGGACCCGGAACCCCCAACGACTCGGGGGGCCCCCATGCCCTTGTCCCCGCCGGTGCTGCCTGTCTCACTGGTGGATTGGTCGGCCCATGCGCTCTTCGCTAAACCCCCTATCCACGAACCCATTTACTGTTTACTTACTGCAATGTTGTGTGTGGCTAAAAGGGTCTTAAAGGACCCAAAAAAAAACCTGCCTTTGTGTGTAGGGGTTCACTCTCTCCTTTATCCACTGTGTGACCCACCATCATGCGCTCACCTGCTTCTGGAAGCCTCGGAGTGGAAACCGCCAATGGTGTGTCCCTTAGTCTCTCCTGAAGCTCCGGGGACTCTGACCGTCTGGCCCTCCGCGGGCTCTGACCCCTCACTGATCCAGTGCAGGTGCAACTGCAATGGCAGGATCTCCTGCTTCTCGATCTGGATCTCCTTTTGGACCTGTGGGTGCAAGAGGAACAGTCACTAGCTCTCCGTGGCCTGCATGCCCGTGCCCATACCGTCTGCTCCTCCCCTGAGGATTGGTCCTGGTCACCTATACTTGCGCGGCTGGAGTATGCTAGCACTGCAGCCTCTGCCACCCCCTGTAGGAGTTCCCCTAAGACTTCTTTTGGCGGTGTAAGGTCTACCTGTGGGTCGGTATTAGTCCCCTTTTGCCGTGGCCTACCCATAACACCCTCAGTCTCAGCTCCCGGTCGTCTTAGGGGTGTGTGTGTGTGTGAATAGCAGTGTACTGTACCTGCTTGTGGTCTTCCTAGCTCTAATGGGGCATGCCGGCCTCGCCACTGCCACTGTCACAGGCACATCATCGATCACTACCATGCTGTCCTGGCTGTTCATTTCGCTGACCACTCTGTTCCGTCTTTCTCCCGTAGTCGCCATGTCCCACTCACCGCCTAGAGTGCATCGCTGTAAAGCACCAGAAGCACTGTTATTACGGGAAATAGAAAAGACTGCATGGTCGGCACAATGAAGGTCTGTGGAAGCTTTTTTAGGGCTCCCGGCTTTTCTATTACGCCCTGTGCCCCACTTTACGGGGCGGTAGAGGGGTGTTCCTTGCCCTTTGTATCGGCGAGGCCCTTTAGGCAAAGTGACCGCTGGTGGCCGGAGTTCTAGGCCCTCACCCTCACCACCCGTGGGCCTAGCTCTCACCTGTCTGAGGGGTATGGGGTCCTGGCTGCCCTGACCTGTAGCTCTCCTCCTCTCTCGTGGACTTGCCCTCTGATGGACGGGGCTCTGTTAGCCGATATTGACCAGGCCACCAGCCACTGGAGGCTGACTCTGTACAATGTAATGAGGGCCTAGCACAGAAGGCATGGCTGGACCCAGCCTGTCCTGCACCCACCTGACCCCTTGGCTTAGGGCCTGGGTCCTAACCTCGGCCAGTAAGGCCTCTATGTCCTCAGCATCTATAGCACAACAGGCACACACAAAGAGACAAAACGGACACCACAAAACGGGGAAAAAACACACAAAACACACACTCAGTTGACTTGCACCCTGCCCCTTATGTGCTGATAAGCTGGGGACCAATTCTCAGTAATTAACCTCCTACTTTTACAGTTATTTGTGCAAGACCTCAGACCTCCGGCTGGAGACCGCGCTGCTCTGCCCGAAACATGGGCGGAAGACCCGCCCCCGATGCTCCTGATTGGTTGACAGCCTCACAGGCTCCGCTGGGTCACTCAACGCTACGTGCTGACCCAGGGAGCCTGTGCAGCCTCCGCGTCAACAAGATAGCAATTAAGAAAAGTAACTAAAATCCCTCATGGTTCTTTAGTACAAACTTATTTTTTTGAGCATGGTATATTCTTTACATTTCTAAGCTACAAGTTCGTCAAAGGATCTCACTATTTGAAGTGAAGCCACTAGTAGATCTGAAGACAAAGGGTAGGATTCCTGCTAGACTGTGGATACACCCTTTTGCTTACCTTTATAGGCTTGCAATGCCTACTCTGCAAGCAGCTCAGGAGATTACACACCCACCCTGCAATGCTCCTGGCAGGAGTGGCAGCCTGTTATCACAGACAGCAGCAGCTCTCAGCTCTCAGCTCTCCTTACTCCCTCAGCAATAGGAGGTGCAGCTTTGTCGCGGAACTGCAATGTAACCTGATCCCGTCCCTAGCAGGCAACAAGCACACAATATACATAGAAAGCAAAAGCAATAAAATATATTGATTTAAATTTCAAAACTAGGGGCCCCTGTAGTAATGCGCCCACAGTCTTTTGCCTAATTATAGATCCGGTCATGATTAAAGATCTATATTATAAACAGTGTCTTTGTTTAAATTGATAGAAAAATCATAATAAAGAAAATCTAACTTACCAATTTGAATTGTATTAGGAAACTTTGAAGTATGGAGACCAGACTTATAGTTCGAACTGACATTTCAATGTTGTTGCTGCTAGTCGTTCAGTCGTGTCTGACTCTCTGTGACCTTATGGACCACAGCATGCCAGACACATCTGTCAGTCACTGCCACTCTGAGCTCAATCAATCTCATGTTCATTGCGTCAATGACCTCATCTATCCATCTCCACCTCTGCAGTCCCCTTTTTCATGTGCCTTCAATCTTTTACAGCATCAGAGTTTTTGCAAAGGAATGCTGTATTCTCAAGTTATGGCCAAAATATTTGAGTTTGCGCCTAAAAGACTACAATTCATTAAAACTACAAAATCTTTATTTATAAACATACAAACAAATATATCTTCCACTAGTTTACCTGGACTGTACACTGGTCTTTAACTTGCTTTGATGGATTCCCAGTAATTATGGATTTTTGCCAAAAATGTATATAAAAGGTAAAGATAGTTATTTTTCCCACACCTTGAACTATATTTTGAGCTGAATATTGTGAGGCCACAAAGAGAACTGAGTAAAGATTTATAATTCATTTGCGTCCCTATTAAATTGGAGCTAAGTGTTAACACGGAGATCGTAAATGTCATCTTAGCACTATTTCCGTGCAAGGATGCATCTTAACTTTGCTCGCAGCCAACTTTGCGCAGTAACATGCAGGACGGCCGAGAAAAGATAATAAAAGCTCCTTTGATCTGTCATGCCTGTAACTGCTACGTTTTCAATTCAGCTATTAAATTGCAACTTGGTCACACGTGAGCTTGCCTGTAATACACAAATAAAGGCCGTAGCCCAACGTGTGCTCCAGAGCACCGGCAAAAGCTTTGGAAGCCCTTATGTGCGCTGTGCAAGCAGCATAAAAGACCCCCGCTCTGGCCCCCAAAGATCACTCAGGCCCCTAAACCTCTCCCCTGCTGCCTAAATCTAACCCCATGCTGCAGGGGTCCCAATCAGGGCCCTGCCTGTTTCCAACATTAACCCCTACTGTGGGGATCCCGACCATTTGGGAATAAAGGTAAAAGGAGTAAATTAAATCCAACATGGCTTAACAATGATTTAAAGATCAAGATACGGAGTAAAAAAACAGGCATTTAAATTATTCAAACAAGATGGGACAGAGACTGCTTTACAAGGAAATCACTAAGGTTTGCAAAAGGGTTATTAGACTGGCTAAAATAGAAAATGAAAAATTAGTTGCAAATGAGAGTAAATAAAGGGAACAAAAGTGGGGGGAAGGTATGTACTATTTACACTTTATTTACATAAATTTGAAACAACGGCGCACAAACATATTAAAATAATTTAAAAAGAGAGAACGCCCTTTCTAGCATTTAGATAATGGTAAAGAACTTATAATTTCAATGACTCAAGGCCTATTTCCCTTACATTAGGGGTGACAGTGGATTCAAAAAATAACTTTAAAAAGGGATTGGATATATTTTTAAATAAAAAGGGTATTCAGGGATTTCCTGGATAATTAGCGAGGGAGTATTGATCCAGGGAGGAATCTGATAACCAATATCTGGGGTCAGGAAGGAATAATTTGTTTCCCTTTTGAGACAATTGGCAAAGTTTCACTTGGGTTATTTTCTGTTTGCCTTCCTCTGGATCAATTAACAACTAATCCGCATATTGCAGATCAAAAGGTTGAACTTGATAGGCTAAAAGTATTTTTTCAACCTCAATTACTATGTAACTATGCAACTATGTAATAAATTAATAGATTGTGATAATTAAATTAAATATGATTATTATCTTTTAAATCTGTTTATATACTGTAATATCTCCTTTGACACAATTTGAAAAAAATATTTGTTGAATTTCTCCTCTAAAAAAAATATTTTTATTCTAAAAGCATCAATTTGAAACCAGAAAAAAATGAGTTAAATTGAGAATTTTTTTAAAGAAAACCTATTGTAAATGAAAATTGGGGGAAACAAATCTTTTATTGCTAGTATAAAAAATTATTTTACTGAAATTTGAAAACCAATATGGTTCATTCTAAATCAAATTAAATTCATATTTCCACCTTCCCCTAATAATTGTTTTAGAAATTGTGACCAAGAAATGTTTCATACTGAGATTGTCCAAAAGTATTTAATTTGTGGTGTAAAATGTGCATGATTATATTCTAAATTTAGAAAATAAGCCAGATCAAGTCCATTGTCTATTAGGTTTTTTATATAACCTTCCTTCTTGCCCTTCCAAAATGTATTACAATGTATTTTTGTTGCAATTAATATTTTTGCTACTTCTAGATGGAAACTCCCAAAATTAAAATATTTCTATGTTAATCAGCAAATTATTGAGAAATTAGTCTAGTCCTTTTTTTTTTATTCTATTTTTAAATGAACTCATATTTTGATTAATTCATATGTTTTTGTTATATAGTCTTTGTAAAAAAAAAAGATTTCTTTATCTAAAATAAAATAAATCATAATGAAATTTAAATTGTGATAGTTACAGCTATTTAACACAATTGGCTATTTAAATACTATTTGCAAATATCTTCCTTATTTTTTTTATTATTTTTACTTTTATAATAGATATTATTTGAAATGTTTGAATTGCTCTCAACTGTTCCTTCTTCACCTGCATATACCTGGAATCATTCTTCTCTCAGTTTAATTAACCTGAAAGGGTCATTCTCATCTGCCTCCAGCAGGCAAGGCTTAATCTATATTTAAATACTTCTTTAAAGGTTATTTTCTTATGGACATATATATATATATATATATATATATATATATATATATATATATATTGGAGTACATCCTACACATCCCTTCAGCTTTCAGCTCTCATATCTGACTTCCACAGTCTTCTTCATTTGCAACCTCAATTTTATAGCCATCAGATTCCTTCTTTCACAGTGCTGTTAGTGGAAAGTGGTAGGTATAGGTGTATAGTCTGAGTTTAATTAACTGTGTTTATAGTGTCTTCAAATTAAAAATGATACTGTCATTTAAGCAGAGAGCTTAGAAACGTACCAAGCAAACCACTTCTGCATCCGACCTATACTCTACACTTGCTGCCTTTCTGTATATAAATACAATCTGCTGACTGGTCTCATAAAGTGAAAGGCAAGTTGACATTTCATGTACATCCTAGCAAAAAGCAGGAAGATTGATCAAACCTAAACCAGCTTCTAAAAAATACAGCCTTAAATCAAATCAGCATTTGGAGCTCCAGGAGACCTGAAAGCAACTATTAGAGAAAGTCTACATTTTTGAAGATTCTGAATACAAATTGAATAGTTTTATATTTTGTTATTTGAGTACTTTATAAAGCTTTGGAGGTAGCAGGGAAAGTGAAGAAAGATTTCCAAAATCCTTGTATAATTTAAAATCTCACTCCTACCACCGCCCGCCTCCATATGCTCAGAATTATCACTAAGTGCAAGCTTTGGCCTGCAAAACCTTCACTAAAGTATCATGAATGCCTCCAGAGTCTAGCAGAGGAAACTCATTTTTTCTCATGTCTCTTTGTGATATTTTGTGGCATAATTATGGTATCTAAATATATTTTATTTTAGATAGTGGTCTTTAATTATTTTCATATAGTATCAAAAGATTTGCAATGCATTCAATGTAGTAACTACAATATATATTACCCATGTTTTTGTTCAGTCTTTCAGTTGTAACCGACTCCTGTGACCCTATGTACCGGAGCACGCCAGGCACATCTGTCAGCCACTGCCCCTCAGAGCTCTCTTATTGCTTCAATCTTTCCATATCTACTTTCCCATTCTTCATGTGTCTTCAATCTTTTTAAGCCTCAGTCTTTTCTATGGAATCTTGTCTTCCCATCATATGACCAAAATATTAGAGATTTAGCTCATGATCAAACCTTTCAGTAATCAGTTTGTTTTGATTTCTCATAGTATTGATTGTTTTGATCTTTTTGGTGTCCAAGGATCTCTATGCACCATAGTTCAAAGGCATCAATTATATAGCAATCAGCATTGTTTATGGTGCAGCTCTCACATCTCCATTACCATGGTTCAAACTTTGTGGACCTTTGTTGATAGTTTAATATCTTTACATAATTTCATAGCTACATAGTAGTTGAGATTGAAAAAACAATTTAGTCTATCAAGTTCAACCTTTGTAGATCTCTCTGATCTGCAATCCGGGGATTAGTTGTTAATTGATCCAGAGGAAGGCAAATAGAAAAAAATATATATACAGTATATTGAAACATTGCCAGGGGAAACATTTAATTTTCTTCTTGACCCCAGATTGTGGAAATTGTATTCCTCCCTGGATCGATACTCCTCTTTAATCATCCAGGATAACCCTGAATGCCCTTTTTATTTAAAAATATATCCAATCCCTTATTAAAGTTATCTATTGAATCTGCTGTCACCACCTCCTTTGGTAGATAATTCCACAGATTAACCACTCTTATTGTGAAGATCCCTTTTCTTTCTTTAAAAGTAAAAATATTCCACCTTAACCTCAAAGGATGTCCTCTTGTTAGTTGAAAACCTCTTAGCACAAAAAGTTCACTTGACAAAGCCTTGTATTGGCTCTGGATGTATTTCTATAAGGTAATCATATCCCCTCTTAGACGTCTTTTTTCTAGAGAAAATATGTTTAATTTTGTTAGTCTTTCTTCATAACTTAGCCCCTCCATTCCCCTTATTAGTTTTGTATCCCTTCTCTGAGCTTTTTCCATCTCTAAAAAGTATTTTTTATGAAGTGGTGCCAGCATTCCAAATGAGGGTGTACTAGGGATTTGTATAGTGGCAGAATTATATTTGCTTCCCTGGATCCTATACCCTTTTTAATACATACTAATATTTTACTTGCCTTTGCAGATGCTGCTTGGCATTGAGCACTGTTACCTAGATAATCTTCCACAAGCACTCCCAAATCCCTTTCAATATCAAATACCCATAGATTTACTTCATTAAGATGAAAAATTGCATGGCTATTTTCCTTCCCAGATGCATAATTTTACATTTATTCATATCAAATCTAATCTGCCATTTAGTCCCCCATTTCTTAAATGTATGCAAATCCCTCTGGAGGGAAAGTACATCATCTGATTTAATTACCTTGCACAACTTAGTGTCATCAGCAAAAATGACAATACTTTCCAGTCCAACTTCTAAGTCATTAATAAATATGTTTAACTGACTTACCACATTACTTACACTTTATTTTTTTAAAGTTTGTCAATACCTGACATAGTTTTCCTCTGCAGAAGTAAACATCTTTTCTAATTTCATAGCTGCAATCATCATCCACAGAGATATTGAAGACCAGTACAATTAAATATGTTACTGACTACCCTTCTTACCCATCTATTTGCCAGGGACTGAGATTGTTGTTTGCAATTTTTTTCTTTTTAACTCTGAGGAACAGGCCAGCCTTTGAACTCATCACATTCATCAATAGGTCCTTTAGTTTATTATTATTATTATTATTATTATTATTATCGTTTATTTGTAACGCGCCAACATATTCCGTAGCGCTATACATAAGTTAAGTTACAGACAATGACAAGTTAAAGATTCATACATTGCAAAGAGTGTATGGCCCTGTCTTTGAGCTTGGAATCCAGTGTCCATAGCGCTTTCCCTAAAGCACTGCGCAGGATTGAAACTCGCAGACTTACAATCTAAAGGTTAAAGTTTGTATGTGGTACAGTAGGGAGAGAGTAGTGCTGAGCAGTGCTGAGCATGTTAGGGAGGAAGGTTATAGGCTTCTTTAAAGAGGTGCGTTTTTATTGATGTTTTGAAGGATTTAAGGCAGGAGGATAGTCTGGTGAAGCGAGGCAAGGAGTTCCAGAGAATAGGGGCAGAGCGAGAAAAGTCCTGGAGGCGGGAGTGAGAGGAGGTGACAAGAGTGGTAGAAAGAAGAAGGTCGTTAGCAGAATGAAGAGGGCGTGTGGGGGAGTATTTGAAGATAAGAGCAGAGATGTATGGGGGTGCGCTGTTGTTGAGGGCTTTATAAGTTAGGGTCAAGATTTTAAACTTTATTCTGGAGGCTAAGGGAAGCCAGTGGAGTGATTGACAAAGAGGAGCTGCCGACACTGAACGATGTGTACTGAAGATGAGTCTGGCGGAGGCATTTATTATGGATTGAAGTGGGGAGAGGCGAGTGATGGGCAGGCCAACAAGGAGCGAGTTGCAATAGTCAAGACGAGAAATGATAAGAGAGTGTATTAGAATCTTAGTAGTGTCTTGTGTAAGGTAATGGCGTATTTTGGATATGTTTTTTAGATGGAAAAGACAGGATTTGGTTAGAGACTGTATGTGTGGGATGAAAGAGAGGGCAGGGTCCAGTAGAACCCCGAGACAACGGGCTTGGGAGGTGGGAGTGATGATGGCGTTGTTGACAGAGAGAGAGATGTGAGGAATTGAAGCTGTAGTAGAGGGTGGGAAGATTAAGAGTTCAGTCTTAGACATGTTGAGTTTCAGATGGTGGGTGGACATCCAAGAGGATATACTAGAGAGGCAGTCGGAGACGTGTGCTAGAAGAGAGGGGGATAGATCTGGTGCTGAGAGATAGATTTGGGTGTCGTCTGCATAGAGATGGTACTGGAACCCAAAAGAGTTTATTAGGGTGCCGAGTGAGGATGTGTAGATGGAGAAGAGGAGGGGGCCTAGGACTGATCCTTGGGGTACGCCAATAGACAGGGGGTGAGGAGAAGAAGATGTGCCGGAGAAGGAGACGCTAAATGATCGTTCTTGGAGGTATGATGAGAACCACAAGAGAGCAGTGTCTCGAATGCCGAGGGAGGAGAGAATGTGGAGTAGAATTGAATGGTCAACGGTGTCAAAGGCGGCAGAGAGATCCAGAAGAAGCAAAATAGAAAAGTGGCCTTTCGACTTGGCGGTGAGCAGGTCATTGGTGACTTTTATGAGGGCTGTCTCAGTGGAGTGTTGGGGCCGAAAGCCGGATTGGAAAGTGTCCAGAAGAGAGTTAGAGGAGATGAAACTGGTGAGGCGGTTATAGACGAGCCGCTCCAGCAGTTTGGAAGCCAGGGGAAGTAGAGAGATAGGGCGATAGTTAGATGCAATGTCAGAATCGGATGAGGGTTTCTTGAGAGTGGGTGTAATTATGGCATGTTTTAGAGATGATGGAAATGTGCCAGTGTTTAGGAAAAGGTTGAAGATATGTGTGAGAGCTGGGATAAGTGTAGTAGAGAGGGGAGGGATGAGCTGAGATGGAATAGGATCTGAAGGACAGGTAGTGAGGTGAGAGGATGATATTAGGATGGAGACTAGTTTATCTTCATTTTCAGCCATCAGAGTAGTATCATCCACATATCTGTGGTTGTTGCTATTTCATCCAGCAATATTAATTCCTGCTTTGTCTAGGCCAGCTTTACACTTGATATATTCCATGTATAAGTTGAATAAATAAGGTGCCAACAATCTTGTCTCAGACCTTTCCCAATCTTGAACAAGTTGGTTGTTCCATGTTCAGTTGTATTGGATAGTACAGAGTGTCTATTAAGGGTAAAAAACTCATCAATAGCTTGTTTAAGTTTCACTTTACTTTCCTGAGAGAAGAGCATTTGCTGCTGTTCCTATTTTAAAAGTAGCATGATCCGAATAGTTGGATCAATTTCGGCATTGGTGAGTTTTTTAAGGGCCAAATAATTTACAAATTTTTAGTCAATTCTCGAGTAAGATGAATGTCAGGCGGACTGAAAGGTATAATTTTTTTCTGTGGGGTTGAAACACCGCTGTGAATCAAATAGACGAAATTTATGTAAGATTGTTTTTAAATTACCCACTCTTTGACTTGTGTTTTGATTATCTTTTGACATTATATTCATTTTTCGGTCAAGGCAGGGGTTAAGGAAATTATTAAAATCGTCACAAATTATCAGCAGGCCGGAGAAGTATTTCTTCAATGAATTTAAGGTTTTGTTAAAATATTTACTCTGTCCCTTGTTAGGTGAATAAATGTTTAGAATAGTAACTTTGCTGCTATTGACTATACCTGTCCAGAAGAAAAAAAGACCTTCTGGGTCGGTTACAGAAAGATCTTCTTTCCAGGTATGCTTTCTCTTGAAAAAAATTGCAGCGCCTCTTGTTTTTTTCACAAATTTTTAATTGCTAACCAAAACAAAATGTTTATTGCTATATTCTATACCTCTATCAGCCTGCCAATGCGTCTCCTGGAGACATACTATATCAGCATTTTTTTGTGTGGAAAGCATTCAAGAATATGGATCTTTTCCCAGGTGTGTTAAGTCCTTGAACATTTTGGCTTAGTTCTCTCAATGTAATTTAAGAGCACTAAGCATGTAAAAACAATCCCTCCCCAACCATCCCCACCTCCTCCTCAAACCGACAAAAAAAAGAAATAGAATAAGAAAAAAACATTAAGTAGAAAAATACCTAAACAAGTAGATATTTTCAAAATAGATAAGTATGTACACCGAACAACAAAACAACATAAAACCAGATACATTACATTACCCTCTCACCCATGACGGCCCACAGTAGAAAAAAAAAAACGGTGGGTATCAAGGGGGGTAGGGAAATGACAGACTTTTCCCAAGTTCAATCAATCCTTGACGATCTACAGTGTGAAATTCCTAAACATCCTAAGATAGAACATAACATAAATAAATAGGACTCGTTCCATACATTTTTCTTTCACAATCCTCTGAAGTCTTTAGCTACCCCTTCTCTTTCTTGAAGTACCTATACTTCCATTTTCTAATTGCTCTTGTTAAGATTATAGAATATCAGTATAGTATTGCAATATAACTAAAAAAAAAAAAATAAGGAAATATAATAATTTTTTTTATAAAATAAGCATTTAATTAGTATTATGAGTCCCAGTGACTTATCTCGTATCCCATAAGAGACCTGATAGATGATCTCAGACATTAGTAGTTTAACAAGTGGACTCTTGCTTAGAGAAGGTTTTTTATATGTAAAAAGTGATTGTAACAAAAAATATCATATCTTAGTATTCTCCATAAAAATGTTTAAACTAAGTGTGCTTGAAATAATCGTTGTGTACCATTCTACTATTTTAATTCAGATAATAGTGATTTCACACTTTGTTATAATTATTTGTTATGATCTAACTTGATGTGAAGGTTTTATATTTAATAAAGTACTAGTTTGGATTACTTATAAGTCCTTATTGGTGATGCAAAAATAAGTGATTGTGTTATATAATATGTTTTATATTATTAAAAGTGTAAAATGTAAAATGTTACCTTAATTTTACCCATTTTATATCACCCTTATGATTACCTATCCTTTAAATTCCTCTTTCATTAAGATCTAGTGTTAAAGTGTGTTTAATCCATTTTTTATATTTTTAGACATTATATAAATGATTACATTCCAAAAGATCTACCCACAAGACTTCAGCTTCCTCTTTAGAGAGAATAACCGTATTTACATACTATATACCAAATATAAAAAGTTATCAGTACAGTATTAAAATTACAAAAAGATAAGAAATTAAGTATGTTAAAAAATATAATAAATATGAAAAATACAATGAATATGTAATAATTCAAATTAAATAAAACAAATAAAACATTTTAAAACCTATAATTATTAAACTTCTTCATAAAATATACAATAAAACCTAATAAAATGATTATAAAATATTAATATTTAAGATAGTAAAATAATTTCCATGACTTAAAATTCTATAATCTCTCTGCATTTCCTTTTCTTTTTACATATTTTCGCTAATAAATATACACATCATTTAAAACTAGATATACACAATGTTTTGCTGGAACATCATCTTTTTTAAAAACATAAATATTTTTCATTTTCCATATTGCTTTTCACTAATAATAACTTTTTGATATAAAATTGGAAGAACAAAACCACTGAAACATATAAAATAATAGGTAAAATAATCTGTTTGATAATTATATTTTTTTTCCTTCAAAGGATATTTTTCCAAAACTCCAAAACTGTATTTTCTATTTTATTCTGTTTAAAACTTCTTTTGGTAACTTTTCAAATCTTTTGTAACAGAATCCCTAAATTTTTTATATTATCTCTTAAAATGTTCACTTTTATTAGCAAAGTACTCTCCCATTTCCCAAACAACATACATTCAGATTTCTCAACACCCATTTTAAAACCTGAAACGTTACTGAAATCTTCCATTATTTTCACTGCCTTCTTCACAGTCACTGCCTCATTACACACCACAGTCACATCATCCATGTATGCCATACACTTAACTTAAACACCGGCACCTCCAGGTAAATACATCCCTCTTATCCTTTCTTCCTCTCTTAAAGCACACAAAAGTGGTTCTATTACTAGAATAAATAATATTGGGGATAATGGACACCCCTGTTAAAAAACATTTACTGTTAAAAAACATTTACTGAGACAATGCTTATATTATTTTAGTACAATAATTTAATTGGATTCTTTATGTGTGCAGGCACTCCTATTTTCTCTAAAACTTTAAATAAAAATTCATGGCAAATGGTTTTTCAAAGTCTACCAATAACATTTTTAAAATGACTTAAACATTTGTTTTTTGCATATATTTTATAATCAGTATTTAATAGAGTAATTAAAAGCGATTTTTTTACATTTTTCCTTTTTTCCTTTTCACATTTTTTGTATATTAGTATACATCATCTTTCCAAGATGATGGTAATATATATATATATATATATATATATATATATATATATATATATAAATAAGCGATTCTCAATTGTAATTGGTAATACAATTTTCTTTGATTGGCTGCTCTTAATTTACCTTCTTTTACAGAAACAAAATACTGAATTTTCTTCTTAACACTCTCCCACCACACACACACATATCATATTTCCTCTTTCATTTCTCAATTCATATATACCATTTAAAATGTTCTCTTTATATTTTCATCTACTACAAGTGAAGTATTTAGTTTCCAGTAGTTACTGCTTTTTTTCTAGAACCTTTCAATTGACACACACATTGTAGAAACATGATCCGTAAAAACACTACCCTCTAAAACAAAACGCTTAATTTTAAAACTTTTATCTAAAAAAATAAAATAAATATGAGATTTCAATCACTTTTGGGCACTGATGATAATGATACTCAGTTTCCTTGCATAGGTTGCATGTGCTCTCAGTACAATATCTAGCCTGTTGCCTGGGATTTTTGCAATAGTGGCAAAAGAGGCCATATTCACACTGCTGGATGTGATGCTCACACCTTTGCAATTTTGATAAAGGGTGGCATGCCGTTATAAAAAATAAATCCCTTTTTCCCTCCAATGTTTATGGGGGGCGAAGCCTCTTCATTTCTCCATCGTAATTCTCATCCGGTGTGAATGAAACAAATAACTTTTGTTTTCCATTCTATATTCCAAATTTGTTCATGATAATAGCCCAGTATATGACCTGTGAGCAGTAAAACTGGAGGTAGATTTTTATATCTTATACAGATACTTGAGAGCTATACATACAGTATGCACAGTCACCAGTCTGTTGTGGGTCCCAAATAAAGGAATTACATTTTTGTTTTTTTGTCTACAAAGTCCTCTAATATTGAACCGCAACCACTTCCAATATAAAGGTAACTTCATAAGCACCTTTCCTGAATACATAGCAACTCCTGTATCTTAACATTAAACTTTTTTTCAAGGATTATTTTAACAATAAATTTGAAGCCCTTTTGGTACCTTTCCTCCTCATCAACTTCAAAACAGATAGTGTTAAAACAACCTGAAATAGCAGCCATAATGACACATCCAGTTAAAATGTAAGAAAAAAACTGTGAGTAGCTGAACTCACTAAAAGTGAGAATGCTCCAAGGCTGAGGGTGGGTGTTTCAAACTTTTCACAAGACGTGCAAGCACTCATAAAAATAATTCTAGTCCATTTAAATGTACCAATTTCAAGGATATCAATGTTTGATGTTGTCATCTCATGTTTGAACACATCTAGTTTGCTTTGGTTCATTGTTCTAACATTCCAGTTTCCTATGGTGAATAGTTATTTGCAGCAGCAAACTTTCCTTTGCCCTCCAGATATATCGCAGCTGGCTTTAGCCCAACCACTTCATTAGAACTAGTGATACTTGTACTCGCCCTCTGCTCTTCCTCGGTAATGTGGTGGGCACCTTCTGACCTGAGGAGCTCATCTTCCAGTGCCATATTGTTGTGTCTCTAGTTATAAGCAGCTAAATTGTACTCTACTTAAATCAGTGAAATCAGGGACGGAGCTACCAGTGATGCAGGTTGTGCAGTGCACCTAGTGCTGTGTAATTTTTTTTTTGCATTTCATTTTTATTTCTGTAGAACATTTCTACTGAATCTTCAAGTGGTTGCAGTGTGGAACAGTTCTGCATGCTGAAGAAGTGTATCAGGTGAGGTAAGAAAGAGCAAGTCCTGGATGACAGCAGAGCACGGGGGTGGGTTCTGTGGCGCGGATACTGAGAAGGGTTGGGTTCCGTGTGGGGATGGATGATGAGAGGGGTGCGTGCTGTGTGGTGGTAGATGTAGAGAGAGACTAGGCACTATGTGAAGATGGCTGCTGAGAGGGACTGGCTGCTATGTAGAGATAGCTGTTGCGATCTGCTTCTTCTTCAGTTTGGCTTGATAAGGCTGTTGAGGCTAAACATACGCTACAGTAATCAACATAACATGACATAACATAGCATAGCATAACATAAATATTTAACATACATAGGGTAATCAACTTAATAAAACATATTAAATAACAATAAAACATACTGTGCCCATTCCCACAACCCCATATTCCCAGGAGACAGTCCTGCTAGGAGTCTTTAAGCAGCCAGGGTAATGGCTATCCTCAAAATCCTAATCATCCTGGGTAAATCATATTAGTCCCAAGGACTGGTGGTTAGGGAGATCATGACAACTACTCCCCCTTTTAAATGCAGCACCAAGTGATCATATCTATCAGATGAACACTGGCATGCCACAAAAATCCATGCGTAAGTCCATGTCTGGGTTTCTGGGCTACTCAACCCCATTGGGACAAATGTGGAAAAATATTCCCCTAGGCCTCCCCCGGCCCGAGTCCTTATTTTGAGTGTGCAGGGCAGGTTTTTGGTTTTTTTTTCTGTACAATATTCAGGGGCAAAAACAATTCTGGAAGTGACTCCAGTGGATCCCATGCCATAACAACCGCCCCAACCAGGCCAGTAGCAACAGCTGTCTTGTTATGACTAAAACAGATCATGGGCCTATGGAACCAAAAGTGGGCAATACATCCCTTGTGGATTGGATTTATATAAAATTGAGGAATGGGCAACTAAATGGCAGATGAGATTTAATACGGATAAATGTACAGTTATGCATCTGGGAAGGAAAAATAGCCATGCAATTTATAATCTTAATGGAGCAAATCTAGGTGTATCAGATATTGAAAGGGATTTGGGAGTGCTTGTGGACAACCACCTAGGTAACAGTGCTCAAAGCGAAGCAGCAGCTGCAAAGGCAAATAAAATATTAGCATGTATTAAGAAGGGTATAGATCAAGGGAAGCAAATATAATTCTGCCACTATACAAATCTTCAGTACGCCCTCATTTGGAATATGGAGTACAATTTTGGGCACCACTTTATAAAAAGGACATTTTAGAGCTGGAAAAGGTAGGGCATCAAAACTAATAACGGGAAAGGAGGGGCTAAGTTATGAAGAAAGACTAACCAAATGAAACGTATTTTCACTAGAAAAAAGGCATCTAAGAGGAGATATGATTACCTTATATAAATACATCCATGGTCAGTATAAAGATTTGTCAAGGGAGCTTTTTGTGCCAAGGGGTTTCAACTGACAAGAGGACATCCCTTGAGGTTAGAAGTAAAAAGATTCCCCCTTAAAGAAAGAAAAGGGTTCTTCACAGTAAGGGTGGTTAATCTGTGGAATTCTCTACCAGAGGAGGTGGTGACAGCGGATTCGATAGATAACTTTAAAAGGGGACTGGATGTATTTCTAATTAAAAAGGGAATTCAGGGTTATCATGGACAATTAGAGAGACAGTATTGTTCCAGGGAGAAATCTGATCGCCAGTATCTGGGGTCAGGAAGGAATTAATTTTTTTTTTTCCTTTGAGACGATTGGCTAAGTCATGCTTGCTTTTTTTTTCTGTTTGCCTTCCTCTGGATTAATTGATAATTAATAATATAAAATAAAATAAAAAAACATAAATAAATAATTGATTAATAATTAATTAACAGCTAATTAATTAATATTTAATCTGCATATTGCAGATCAGAGAAGATCTTAAAAGGTTGAACTTGATGGACTGAAAGTCTTTTTTCAACCTTAAATACTATGGGCCTCATTCTATTATCGGCCGTAGGAGAAGCGTGGCCGCAAGGACCGGCCACAAGCTATTTGCCTATTCTATTCCCTGCCGGCCGGGGACTCCGGCAGGCTTGCGGCCGGCGCCTTGTAATCCCTTGCGGCCGCACGCGCCGGAGGAAAGCCTTTGATCTTAAACGGCCGCAAGAGTTTCGGCCGCAAGCAAATCCCGGTTGCTATTCAATTGCTCGGGAACCCTCTCTGCAAGGCTAAAACCGAGCCACAGCTTACTTGCAGCAAAAAGGTCCAGCAGGCACACAATTAAGCACATAATAAAGCCATAATAAAGCTATCCTGCACTCTGAGGAGACTATAAAGTGATTGTAGGTGTTAGCATTCATAGCACAACATTCCCCTACACTCAAATCCGTAAATAGTTTTTATTTTAATTTATGTTAAATATCCATGGAAAAAGTCCAGAGGGCTTTGAGCACCTCAGACCCGCCCACGCTGCGGCCGGAAAATAAACAGTTAATGAAATCTCGGATTTGGGCTGATGTGCAAGCTTGAGAGGGGGTTGCTATTAATTCTCATGTCCCCCATTATGATCCCTAGCATTTACAGAGCTTTTCAGTGCCGTCTTGAATATATATTTGCTTTTAAAGATTTCTGAGCTTACGGCCGATTGCAAGATATACGGCCGGCCGTAAGGGGATATCCTTGCGGCGCCGTCTATTTGAATTGCAAGGTAATGGGAGCCCCGCAAGGAATCGCAGCTTTGCGGCCGATTTACGGACGATAATAGAATGAGGCCCTATGTAACTATGTAACTATATATTCATATATTGCCAGAATATCTGTTGGTTCAGAGCTATCAGAGTGAAAGTCAAATTCCAAAGCAACTCTTCTTTTCTTTGCAGATTCTATTTGAGCAGGGTTTATTTTTTCATATTACAGCTTTCCATACTTAGATGGAGTCTGTACTGAATAACTCTTTTGTGGTGTATATATTGGGGTTCTTGATGTAGACCAAAAAGATGTATCTCTCTTATCTAACAATTTGTTTATTACCACGTAAGCAGGCAAATGTGGCAGCTGGGACCTCTTTGGAAGTTATGTTGGATTCTTGAAATCTCTTTTTTCAGTATTCTGCTTGGGAGTCTCCATGAAATATGTCTGTATATTTTTGCTTGTTTCATTTAATTTTGTAAGGAACTCTTGGTTTCTTCTGCCTTGCAATTTTTTCCTTCTCTTCTATTTGCTGCTTTAGTTGCTCCTTAAGAGAGTTTACTTCATCAGTTTTGCAAGACAGATGCATTTCCAGAGAAGCTATAATGGATGTTAATTCTTGTTCTCTTGCTCTGTAGTGTCCTAATTCTGTGTCATTTTCTTCAAACATTTTATTGTACTGGTGCTTATGTTTTTCTATTAACCATTTTAGCAATCTTATGCTGGCAATGGATATCTTTTTATTTCTGTATTTGTATTGCTTCATCAGCAGCATCTTTTAATCTATCAATCTCTTTGTTAAGACATTCTTCTCTTATCTTTGCATCATCTATCTCCTTTTGCTCATTGTTGAGTGTTCTTTCATGGTCGATTTCAGTATTTTCAAGTTGTATTTATAATTCCTTCACTTCAGATTCAAGAACACTACTGTGCTTGCTTTCTCTTGTAATTATCTTTTTCAGAGACTTGTTTTCCTGCTGTAGCTCTTCAATTGTTTTGTTTTTATTTTCCATCTGTTTCTTTAAAGACTCAGCTTCCTTCCTTAACTGATAATTTTTTTCTTCATACTTCTGCTGTAATTCCTGGATTTGTGTTTCTTTGTTGTTCAGTTCATTCTGTAGTTCCTGTACCTGTGCTATAATAGGCATCTGTTCTGCCTTTTGAGCCTGCAAATTTTTTATATCCATTCTTAATGAGGAATTTTCAATATTCTTAACTCTTCTTGTTTGTTGGCTCCCTCTATGAGTCTGGCTACTAAAAGTTCACTCATTGTTTGATTTTTTCATATTTGTCTTGATTATTCTTCTGCATCTGCCCTAATACATTTTTATTAACCTTTAATTTCTCAATCTGTAATTGCAACTCCTTGTTGTGATTATGCAGAGCTTTGTATTCCTAAACTTTGTTGGACACTTTGCCAGCTCATTTTGAAGTTGCTCATTGAGAGATCTTATTTTCCCATCTCTTTAAATGATACTTCTTTGCAGCTGGTAGGACTGGACTGGCCCGGACATCCCTCTTCTCTTCAGGTATACTTCCTGCGTGATCTGCTCCCGGAGAGCAACCAACTGATCCATAGTTAGATCCTGAGGCATCATAGCTTTCCATTTTTTAAACCTTTAGACACTCATCCTTGTAGG